>MU225451.1:1998327-2021929 GCA_018584345.1 Thuja plicata
TATAACCGTGCAAGGCTTGATACCATCATTCTGATAAGTACATACAGAACACTGTTGTATATTATATGTTGTCATCAATGACAAACATACAATCAACTAGCTGCCAGAAGTAAATCTCCAACACTAAGATCCCTCAGGTTTTCTTAAATACAAATCATGCCATTCCTCCTTCATGAAATGTTGATCCTTTCTTCTTAACATTGGTTATTAATGGTAAGATGCTCAAGAATTGCATGATTGATTCAGGTGCATCAAATACAGTCATGCCTGCAGAAATAATGAAATTGATGGGACTGTAGGTAGATACTCCTCATGGGAGATGTCAAGCAATGGATTCAAGAGAGGTGCCTGTCATAGGTACCATTAAGGCCTTGCCTTATACACTTGCTGCATTCCCAGAAAAAATATTAAAAATGAGTGTCTTAGTAGTTGACATTCCACCCCAATATGGAATGTTGCTATCTAGGAAATGGAGTGCCTCGATGGGAGGTAGTATACAATGTGATTTGTCATTTGCCACATTTGACATAGCTGGTAAAAATATCAAGGTGTCCAGAGAAGTCAGAACTCCTCATATGATTGAGGAGAGTGAAGATGAAGGAATAAATTGTTTCTTGGATACAAATATTGGATCTTTCCAAGTGCAAGATAGTAAAGTTGGGAAAAATGTCCAACACATGTTATCAAAAGAAAAGGATAATCTTGCAGATAAGAATAACCTATCGACAATGCACTTTGATGGTGCAAATTCAAAGGAAGGAGCTAGTGCAGGAGTGTTACTAATAGCTCCCAGTGGTAAGACCTACAAGTTCTCATTTTCTCTGTTATTCACTTGCACAAATAATATTGCAGAATATGAGGCTTTGCTAAAAGGATTGAGATTAGCTTCAAAACACAAGAGTAGATATATTAGAGTCATTGGGGATTCTGAATTAGTTGTTTCTCAAATAAGATCTAGATATGCTTCAAAAAATCAAAGGTTGAAACAGTACAGAAATGTTTTTTGGGATGAAATTGAAAATTTTGATGCATTTGGTATTGAATGGATGGATAGAAATTAGAACAAGATGGCAGATCTATTGGCTAATATTTCCTTAAGGCTTGAAGATGTTACTTTTGCAAAAATATCTAAGGTAGAGGTTCAGACTAGGCCATCCATTCCAGACAATGTTGAAAATTTGCAAGTCTTCAGTGATGACTTGGATATTTTGGAATTCCATTCTTGTGAATCAAACTGCGGTAAAAAAGAGATGGATTTTACTGATTTTGTGGAAACCACAGATAGAAAAGATAGTATTCTTGGAAAGGAAGTTCTCCAATTAAAATCAAATAAGGTACCCAAAGGCTTGGTTGTACTTGAAAGAGCTTTTGACAATAAAGATAAATCTTTGTCAGCTAGTACATTTAGTAAGTCTGAGGACTTGGAAGAGATAAACTTGGGGACAGATCAAGATCCAAAAAAGATATACATTGGTAAGAAGTTATCCCCCAAGCTTAGAGATTTACTGGTAAATCTTCTTAGAAAATATAGACATGTTTTTGCATGGTCTTATGATGATTTGAAAGCATACAAAGAAGATTTATTCCAGCATGAGATTCAATTAAAGGAAGGCACTAAGCCTTTTAGACAGAAGTTAAGATCTGTGAACCCCAGTCTAGCACCTAAGATGCAGGATGAATTAAAAAGGATGAGGGATGTTGGAATCATAAAGCCTACAAGGCATTCAACATGGGTATCAAATTTGATACCAGTAAGAAAAAAAAATGGAGATATCAGATTGTGTGTGGACTTTAGAAATTTGAATGTAAATTCCTTAAAGGATAATTATGGATTGCCTAATATGGAGGCAATATTGCAAAGAGTCACAAGATTTGAAATGATGTCCATGTTGGATGGTTTTTCAGGGTATAATCAAATCAAGGTCAAGGAATCTGAACAGTTTAAGACTGCATTCACTACACCCTGGGGAACTTATGTATATGTCAGGATGCCCTTTGGCTTGACAAATGCTGGGGCTACTTTCCAAAGAGCCATGGATGTGGCGTTTGCAGAGTTCATAAACAAGTTTTTAGCAGTTTACCAAGATGATCTTACTGCTTATTCAGCAAAAGAAGATCAACATTGTGATCATCTTGAAAAGATTTTTGTAAGGGCACTTGAATATGGGGTTTCTTTTAACCCAAAGAAGTGTGTTTTTGGGGTAGCAGAGGGAAATTTTTTAGGACATATTGTCTCTAAAGATGGTGTCAGGATTGATCCTGATAGGGTGAATGCAATTGATAAAGTCCCTCAACCCAAGAATGTTAAGGGCATTCAGTCTTTCTTCGGTCAAGTAAATTTCTTAAGGAGATTTGTTACAAATTTTGCAGAGACTAGTTTGCCAATTTCAAAGATGATGAAGAAAGGAGCCAAAGTGGAATGGACTCAAGAAGCATGTAGGGCTTTCTCAGATATTAAACAAGCTATAAAAGATGTCCCTGTCTTGAGGACCCTTGATTATACTAAGCCACTTCAAATTTTCTCCTTTGCTTCTTATAATACTATTGTTGCAGTATTATTATAGAAAAATTCAGAAGGCTATGAACAGCCAATTTCTTTTTTTAGTAAGTCTTTACAGGCAACAGAATTGAAATATGATATCATGGAGAAACAGGCCTATGCTTTGGTCAAGGTTGTTAAAGCATTCAGATGCTATTTGTTAGGGGCAACCATTGTTGCTTATGTACCAAGTGTTGTTGTCAAGGATATCTTAGTCCAACAAGTGGTATCAGGGAGAAAATGTAGATGGATCAACAAGATCCAAGAGTTTAATATTGATATCCATATAACTAAGTTGGTAAGAGGTTTAGGATTTTCTAAATTAATGGCTCAAAGCAATTTAGATGCTAACCACATTGATATGCTAGAGGAGGAATGTAAACCTAATATTTATGATATGGATTATTCTAATTGGTATAAGGGTATCATTGGATACTTACAGAAGATGATCTGTCCCCCTGATATGAATGATAGTAAGAAGAGAACAATCAAGTTGCATGCTTTGAAATATGCAATAATTCCTAACAAGTCTAGTGAAGGTCATTCATGGATCCTAGTGGCAATTGATTACTTTACCAAGTGGGTGGAAGCAATTCCCACTAGAAGAGCCACAAGTAGGGTTGTGATTGATTTCATAATGCAGAATATGTTGACTAGATTTGGTTGTCCATAAGTTATTGTGGTGGACAATGCTATGTGTTTCAGATTAGGGGAATTCATTGAATTTTATCAACAATATGGAATTTTGATTTCATATTCTTCCCCATATCACCCCCAAGGCAATGGCCAGGCTGAATCCAGTAACAAGAGTTTGATAAAGATTATTAAAAGAGTATTGGATGCAAATAAGAGGCCCTAGGATTCAAAATTATAGCTTGCTCTGTGGGCGGATAGAGTAATAATGAAAAAATCTATTGGATGTGCACCTTTTGACTTAGTTTATGGTATCCATGCCAGATTACCACATAATAATTTGTTGCAGATGTACAAATTTATCCAAATATATGATGATGATCTAGAAGATGAAATGAGAATCAGGTTGGAAGATTTGATACAGTTAGATGAGTCAAGGAGGCAAGCACATGATGGGAACATCAAATTGCAGTTGCAGTGCAAAAATTTATTTGACAAGAAAGCCACTACTAGGAAATTTGAGATTGATGATATGGTTTTGATGTGGAATGCCAGGATAGAGGACAAAGGAAAACATGCAAAATTTGATCCCATATGGCTAGGCCCATATCTAATTGACAGTAAGTGGGGCTCTGATTCCTATATGTTGAAGGACTTAACTGGAAATGTTCTGGAGTTGTTGGTTCATGGGCAGTTTTTGAAGTTATACTTCTCTTGAAAGAAGGTGAAGTCATGGACATGTAAGTATGTATATATTTGTTTCCTGCTTTATGTTTTAGGTTAGGTTTCATTTTCCTGTAGGTGGTCTACTTTTCCCAGAGTTTTCTGAATCCTTGTTATGCTTGCAAGAGGCATACATCCCAGACGGAGCCACTATTAGCACTTGTCAAATTTTTCATGGTTCCAGGCTTCTTTTCCTTTCTCTGCATTTTGTCCTAGTTTCTGGCTCAAACCCTGAGTCTTATTGTGTTCAAAATTGAGAAAAACCCTACTTGCCTTGGCCACGTTCTATTTTGCAGTTACTTTTTCAGGCCACTTAAGTCCCTTTGGGCATGTGCGCTTTTCCTATTTTAATGCGGTCGCGAGGTCTCCTAATATTTTCTGAATATTCTCTATCTTCTCGCGACTTTGCATTTCCTTTCAGTCGCATAGTCGTTGGATGAAAAAGGTCAAAGGGTCTGAAAGGAATGCAGTTTTCATCTCGGTCGTCTGATTAAGATCAAATCCAACGCTTGTCGCTAGGTCTCTTAATGTGACCATAGTTAAAGAAAATGTCTAGAGACTTAAAGATTAAAGGGAAAGGTGCAACCTGAGGTTCTAGGTTCAGAGGCAGTTAAGGCCGAGTCAGGTAATGAAAGGTTAAAGGCCGATCAAGTTGAAAGGAGATCATGTGGTAGGCATACAGGCTTATATCAAAGTTGCTTGATATTTAATCGTTAAGCGATTACGCCTATGCGACACATGGCAGATCAGATACAGTGCCCGGGTAAAGAAAAGAAGATCAACGGCGGTAATTTAAAGTGAAATTGGATTTGAATCCTTGTCGTGGATAAAAGATCTCGCGCCAACTGTGACCGTTGAGTTTTAAATTCAAATATTTAAAGGTTTCAAATATGTTTTCCATGGCGGTGATTGATATTTGTTTGCAAAGACATAAATGCCCAATCTAATTTCATGGATGGCTCTGCACAGCTGTTGAAGACCGAACGGATGGAAATCTGAAATATAAAAATGCATTAAAGATCAGAGATGACAGAAGGAGTTGTATAATCAGAGGGTACATACATCGAGCCGTTTGATCTTTTTTGCAATTAATGAAAGTTTTTTTCACAGTCATGACATGGAGTTTCTTGCCTATCAGAGTGTTGCGCTCATATCCATGGATTGGAGAATTAATTGCATATCAGATTGCACAGATTGAAGAGAAGATTCAGGGTTTCAACTTGCTCACAAAATTGAATGTAATATCTAATTTGTTGTAAACCCTAACCCTAAATCATCCGAAGCTTGTAGCATTCTTGTTCCTATAAAAGAATATTCAAGACCAAGAATATTCAAGACCATTTAGAAAGGGCTAGAGAATTGAGAAAGTAGAAAGCATTAGGCTAATACTTGTTTCTAGTCTAGGAGATAGCAGATGTATTTCAGATTTGTGTCAAGATAGAATAGAAAGCTGATGATCTTTTGCATATTGTCTTATTGCATATTTTCTTGTCATATTGATTCAGGAACTAGTTTTCATCATACTTAATATGAGTTGTTTCAAATTTGAGTCTCTCCTGTATGTTATTTGTTGAGTTGTAAGTTTTCTGGCTTACTGTGTGAGCTCTGCTTATGCATATGTGTATTTCATTGGTATTTTATTGAGAATCAAACTAAACTCCTTTGAATACTACATTAATTCAATCTGGATATCTATGTAAGGATCTTGTAGTGAGCAATCTGATATTTCTTATGTTTATGGCTTTGAATCTTAGCCTTAAAGGTGTTCCAGTTTCAGTATTGTATGTAGGTTTTAGCCCAATGGATAAGGCACTGATCTGAAACAAGTATTTTCTATGGAGATAAATTTGGAGTTGTTTGGCTATGTTCTATCCCACAAATATAAATCAAAATCAGTACAAAATTCTTTACCTTTTGAGGTGTTGTCCTACTTATTCCACCCATGGTAGTGGAGAGTCACTGAATGCTAGGTTGGCATTTACTACTTACCATTTATCTGTTGTTTAAATGCATAAGTAGAAGGTGTGATAAAGAGTTGAGTTTAGTCTGAATTAGGTGTAACCGTCTTGGTTTGTCAGAGCCAGAAGCAGAAGAGGGCAGTCTTGACCCTATAGTTGGTCCAGTTACCTTACAGAGCTTTCACACTTAGAACTAACCACTCCTAACATCAGTCTTTAGGTATATTGGTTGCTCAAGTTAGCATAAACGTTTTCAAACACCAACACCACCATCTCCACAAATTGTTCCTCAAAAAGTCAGTTGGGCAACTGCTCTTAGAACCTGCCCTAAACAACAGAATAGAGACTTACCTTTGTTTTCAATTTTTAAACAGTAGCTGCTCCCACATCAGAAAATAAAGTTAGAATTTTGAAAGTCTGATTGTGAAATATAATTCGGTTTTGAACTGATCGTTTAGCATGGGAATTATTTATTAGAATTGTACTCTTTGGCACTGCTACTCCAATAGCTTTTAGGTTCCCCTTAAATTATACAGGTGGCAAAAGATTTAGGTGGTTATTTTACCGAAAGGGTGGGAACTTTGCTCCACCAAGACTGATTCGAAGTGGTAACATTCTACAGTAATTTGCTTAGTTACGATGCTACATTTCTTTATCATGGCTCTGGTGTTGTTTTGGGTGTCAAACTTCACTTGTTAGCCGATAGGCTTTATTTGGGGAGAAACCGTTGATCGGAAAGTTGTCTCACACTCCTCTTTCCGGTGTCGTGTTTCTCCCACCGGTCATTTTTCCAATCGCATGGGAAAAGGCCATCACGCGCCTGTATATGTTTCGTGGAATGTCCATACCCTGCGCAAAAACTCTCATATTGGTACAGGCAGGAAGAATGTTGACAAAGTTGTAGAAAGCGGCTTTGCAGCCGTCAATTGCATTACTCGAAAGTTTTGCAATGCCTACGATGGGAACTTGGCAGAGGGTCTGGTTATCCACATATACAAAAAGGAAAGCCCAGACACGACACATGACTTGTTTGGAAGAGTGCCTCAAATAAATGTGGTTTTACATAAAACCACGGCTATATTGTTGCAGACTATGGACTTGGTAAAATGATTTTAGGAACTTTCAAGGAAATGCAGTGACAGGTAAATCAGATTAAAAAAAAGCTTTGCGTGCGTTAGAATTGGAGCCTTGGAACAGTGTATGGATGTGCATCAAAGCATATGGGCATGTTTTTCAGAATAGGCGACATGTTCAAATGTTGTTTGTACATACAAAATATAAAAGCACAGACAATGCACAAAGTTGCTTTGTGTGACAAAATGCATAAAGAGATGTCATTACAGATATTGCAGTGAACGCCACAAATGCAGAAAATTGATTTGTTCAAGGGTTTTTGAAATTAACGGCAAATGTAAATGGTGTAAAGATAGATTCAATAAACCTTCAGCAGCATCCCCTTGGTTGTACCACTATTGAAGCATTGAAACAAAGCATGAGCACCAATCAAATAAAAGAGTCTTCGTCAATCCAATGAGAAGGGCAAGATTTTTTAGGAGCATACATGAAATTAGTAAAAAGAAATTTGAAGCATGCTATGAAACCATGAAATTTGCAGATGTATTTGTTCAGGTAAAATTAAAGGATCTGGAAGTTGGGAAATGGTTCTTTCCCTGGAAATGATTTTTCATATATGACAAGTTTCTTCGCAAAAGGAAAAGGGTGAGTGAAAATATGAATTTAGGTGCGTGTAGAGAATTACCAGCAAAAGAGGTGATATATAAATGATATTGTTTTCTCTCTGAGGATTAATCTTCTATAGAATACATTTGTAAATGAACATTTAGTCAGAAAAATGAGTGAAATGCTTTCTACAGGACGGTCTTTAGGTAAAAATGTGATTTAAAAAGGGTATATTCATTCCGTTTGTCAGCTTTGTCAGCTTGAAGGGTTTCAACTTGTCAGGTAAATTATTTTTATTCAAAGTGAAAAAAAAGGTAATCTATTATTTTTATTAAAAGTGAAAAATAAGGTATTCTTACACCGTGCTTGTACTTCCACAACATAATAGAAAAGGGATATTCTTCATGGGAAAAGCTATGAAGATGTAAAAGAATTAAAATAATAGAAACTGACTTTTATTTCCCTCTATCCTTAATTTTTTCTCTCATTTTTATCATATATTTCTATTAATTAGTTATATTGCTTTCTGGATTTTTTTCAAAATTATTCAAAGAATATTTAAACAAAGGAAAAATAAAAGAAAATAAGAGTTCAAGATAGTCCCAAGTAAAAAATTTTAAATTATTTTATTTAAATTGAAAATTAATTAATATATTATTACATTATTCATTTCATTTCTTCAAGTAACACTATTTCGTAAATCAAATCAAACAAATTGGGTGCCCCTTGTACACCTCTCTTCACCACGGAGAACAACATTAGCAATGCCTTGAGCAATCCAACATGCTTCGCATTAACTCACTGTTGTGAGAGCTGTCTATCGAGATTCATTTTGTCCATTTCCAATAATTACTTCAAAGTTGATCACTAATACCGTGGTATATACCAATTCTTCATCTCATGCTATATACATTCATTTCTTGTCATGGACATTGATGTGTTCAAAGAAAAATGAAATCATTTGGATCCATAATTCATGTGTATGTTGAAAATGCTTTAGAAATATTGAAGCAAATACAATTGGCAGGTGTAAAGGCAGATTCCCAATTTTTTTGCCAGCATTTTGTCTATGTTAGAAAGGGGGCTTTGGAGTAGGGTATGGAAATCCACAAATAGTTAACAAAAGAGGCATTTTTGTCAGATGTTGTAGTTGTAGTTGTAAGTGCACTAGTAGACATGTATACAAAATGTGGAATGATAGACAATCATTTCAACTGTTTGAGAAAATGCTTCAAGAAAATGTGGTCTTATGGACTGCAATGATCATAGATTTTTTGAAAAGGATTTAGGAACTTTTAAACAAATTTAATTGCCAGGTTTAAAGCCAAATTCCATAGCCTTTGCAAGTTGTTGAAGCAAAACAACAAACTGTTGTACTAGAAGATTCTTTGGAAGAAGTAACACATTTGAAAGCTGAAGTGGTGACATGTTAAAATCTCATGGTTGATAGAAAAGTACATGAAGATGTAGAAAATATTTTGTATGCAGAGGAGATGAAGAAGATTAAAGAAATGGCTAGTTCTAGTGATTCTATGCACATAGATTTTGTCGGAACAAAGAAGAATGAAGTTAAAGTTTATCATATTGTAATGAATTTTTATGAGAGTGCAACAAATATTTACCCTTTAAAAGATATATTGATCAAAGTGGAAAAAGAAAGGAAGTAACATGTTTAGGCTCGTACAAAATGTTTATGGAGTCTTTTAGTTTTCATAATATTGGTTGTGCTTATTTGATTGTATGTAAAATAGTAATGATTAAACAGGATGAGACTGTAGTTGGAGCAAGTCTTATAGAAGGCATGAAATTGTTTGTGAACGAAGATTCATTAAATAACATAGCATAGTTGTAATAGGGTTTAGTCCTTTAAAGGACATGATGATGTTAGTGGATGTGATATAGCGAAGCATAGATAATTTGTTGCCATGCAAGAAGTGGATGAAGAGTTGGTGATAAAAACTTATGTTTTATTAAAGTTTTAGGGATGATAATTCATGGATTGTGGAAATCTCTTATCGTTCACTTATATAATCTTTTAGGCCAATATTTTGATGGAAGTATGTTAAAAAAATCTGGCTGATTATTATTTCAATTCATCAAATTGAAGTATGACTTATTCTAATTCATTTAACCTTACAAAATGTCTATTCCATCAAAACACATAGTGAAATGTTTCCATGGACTAATGACTTATGGGAATTGAAATGTACAAGTTTTGGAAGATTGCAGGCATGAAGATGAAGTATTTTTCAATAGCTAGCCAAGCTTTCCAACCCTTGATTGCTTTGAAACTTAAAATATCCATGCAATATTGATCAGTTAGCCAATCAGATTAATTCAGGTCAAATATGATTAACAATCAGAGAAAATGTGTGGAAGAGTTTGAGGCAACATTGGTTTGGATATATTTCCATTCAAATGTGGAGGAATACAACCATGCAGAATGTTGGGATCCACTAATTGAGTCATCCAATCATGTATTTCTCTATTCCCTGAGCTTTCATTTTCGCACAAGAAGATCTTCCTATCACACATTGATGATAATCTATCTGACAAAGTTAAATGACAATATAAGAAAAATGCATAAACTTTAAGACATCCTTATCCATGGTGCTATCCACTGCTGGAAGGGCATCATCATCTTCATCCATATTGTTCCTCACCTTAAAATGAATAGATTGTGTTTCCTTTTATACTAGTGCTTTCTTTTAGGAGTAATCCATCCATTTTATGAAAGATAAATGATCATTTTCAATTTATTCTGATAATGCAATTTGGCCCATTCCAATACTAATGTATCTTATATGCACATGTCAAATTGTTCTCTCTCATATATTAACTCACATAATTCCTATCGGCTAACCCTTGCACCTCTTTTGGTGCAAGCGCTAGTATATCAAATGTCTGCACACCTGCTTCAAGATGGTGGCCATCAGGCATACTACGCTACATTTCTTTATCATGGGTCTGGTGTTGTTTTGGGTGTCAAACTTCACTTGTATATCAAATGTCTGCACACCTGCTTTCAGGCATCAGGCACACGCTACAGATTTCTTTCTGCCAAAAGCTGATTTTAACATCTGATTTTTATTTGAATTAAAAGTGGCAAAATGAAAAGACTGACTCTGTCATGAGCGGGATGCACATCGTTCTAGGTGCAACATGATCTGGTCTGACTTTGTTGGGCAAAGAGTATAGTACGCGGCTAAGCTCTAGACAGAATGTATCATTGACCAAATTTGAAAAATTCAAACACCACAGATTTTCACAAAATTTGCAGCAACTGTTCTTCATGATCTACATATTTTGTGATAGAAAACCACAAAAATAATTGCCAAAAACTTACTGTGTTTTTGCAAATTTGGAAAAAAAAAATTCAAAATTCCTTTTTTTGTCTTTAGTGCATTCTGTCTGGAGCTTAGCCGGCGCCAAGAGTATATGCACAATTTAAGATTTAATACATACAATAATCAACTAGGACTATTCACACTAATGACGGACCATTGAACATGATCCAAAATGTTGATGCAAAAATTACCACACAATCTAATTCAGAAGCAGCTCTAACAAATCTTGAATAGTACCATTTCTAGTGATGTGATTATATTTTGCTTAAAATGCATTGAAGTGAAAAAAAAGTACTTGCCAAAGATCAAAGGGATTGTTTCAACAGGCCACAACAAATATGTCAATGCAATATGATCATGGAGTATTATCTGAAACGTCACTGCCAAAATATTCTCACACAGTTGAATCCAGAAGCAACGCACAAATTCAGCATGGACTGGAAATTTAGTGCCTTCAGAATATGTAAATCACAAACCAGCATATTACAAAGCTGGAGAAAACAATTTAGATAATTTAGAAAATAAAAGAATTCAAAACAACTTTTATAAAGTTTGTAGACCTCATAGAGAGTGAGGATAAAGGTATAAATGTATTTGCTTTGAATAGCACCAACACAAACGGCTAACTAGATATCATTTTATCCGGTCAGTAAATACGTCTGTTTGTAATTCCTAATCAATAAGTTCAATACGCAAGTTCACAGCTGCCACAGTTTACCAAATATCTCTAGAACTCCATAAAGTATTATGTATCATCTAATACCTGTCTGTACATCACTCTTCAGTACATAAATAATAAGACACAAACTTCCCATGCATCCCTTCTTTATTTAGATAGTCCCATCTCTGCCATTCGGAAAAGTTGAAGCTATAAAGAACACATGATAAAAAAAGCTCAAGAAGACTTCTCCTCAAATGAAGAAGAAAAAATTATTATTTAATTTGACCAGTTCAAAATGATAACAGATAGATGTTTATGAGGTTCAAAGCAAGAACCTCAAACACCTGTTATAATATGGTGTCCAACCTCAAGACGGCTGCAATTTCCAGTGGAAAGTAAATGATATCCATCACAATCAATATGGATTGCTGACTTCTGAATTATAGTGTCCCAAACCACAACTTCTGTGGATGCGCAAAAGAACCAAAAAAAATCCCGTCACTATTGCAAACCAATAGCGTTCCGTGTAGACAAAGATATTAAATGTAGACAAAGCTTGAGCCATATTGAAATACAACATCTAATAAAATCAGACATAAGAGGACATCAAATGGTTCCTGTGTGACTATGCTGACAACTTTTAAACAATACTACTGGCAGATAGAACAAAAAAACTTCAATGTATAAACAGTATAAAAGATTCAAGCTGATATAATGCGTTCAATTGTCACTTGAGCCCAAGATGCAGTTTCTTTCACTTGGTTGTCTTCAGACATCATGCATTCGTTAAGGAACTCCTTGAAGAAAACTGAATTCCGGAATAAAAGTGCAGAATTGCTTCCAAGAGTATCTGCAAGGTCACCCAATACACCAACTGCAGCCTTTGTAACACTGTCATCCCTAAAAACAATTAGACCATAAAACATTAGTTGGCAACCATTATTCATGCACAAGAGGGCACATGATCCAGAAAAACATCACAACATCCAGTTGGATTTGAAAAAAAACTAGGAGTACAGGATAAATGTTGAACACTAAAAGGAATTACACAACCTCAAAAAATTGAATTCTTGTTAAAATCTCAAACTTGAAAAGTGGAATGATCAAAATAAAATCTGAGCATATTCTCATAAAAATATCCAGCACTAAAAATAGTCCAGTAAAATGTAATCTTACATTGACAGCTGAAATTAAATGTACATGTAATTAGAGAACACAAGGATGGGTAAACGCTTTCTGTCATGCAATAGATAACTAATTCATGAACTGTGATCATGCAGCTCAAGCTTTTCTATGTAGCTTGTTTCTCTTCTGCCAAATCCACATCTGCTACAATATCAGAATAGTGCAAGCAAATATATATTTCTTTGTTTTGATTGATCCAAAACGTTGATGTCAAAAAAACATACACAATCAAAACCAGAAAAATCAAGCTTAAAACTAAAGGTACAAGATTTTTTTTTAAATTGGGATTTAAATGGGGAAAAAATTGGATTTGAAAAAATAAATTAAAAATGTAGAAAAACTACTTGAGCAAAAAAATGCTGAAATTTAAAGGCATTTTTAGTTATACCCTAGAAATATTGTACAACTGCACTACTCATTAAAGATTTCATCATTTCACAACTTTGAACAAGTTGGAGATTGATAAAGGTTTCAGATGCAATTTTAATGCAAAGTCATCTCCAAGTGAGTTCTGAAAACATCATCTCGCTTGTCCAAATCATCAGACTTCAACTGACCATATTGTCACAGATGAATGACACTGAGCTTCTAGTCATGATTTAAAAGTATATTAACCCTCTATTACATCATAAAAGTATCTAAAATAAAAGTGAGAATCCCTTTTACCGGTTTGTGTAGAATAAGCTGATTGTCCTAGTTCTCAAAACTTCATCTCAATCTTTCAGAACATCAATTGCTTTTCGAATATAACAAGCATTTGTTTGAATGCTTATGTTTGTGAAAGAATACTGGCAAAATACAATTGGTAAAAATGATGGTGAAGGTTCAAGGTCCGCTTTTAATAGTCCCTAATTGATAAGATTCTACAGGAATGAATCTTGCAACTTATGGTCTAGCTATTTCAACCACTTTTTCCCTAGATCATTTGTAATTGAGTAAGCTTTGTCCATAGAGCAAGAAATAATATAAAAGTGCGGAAGAAAAAAAGAAAAAATATAATATCATGGGGAGGGTATTTAAAACCAATTTCTAATACAAATTTGTTATACACACAAGAAAAGCAGTAATCCATACCTTTCTTTATCTCGAAAGACAGCCTCAATGAACTGCAAAACATGACCTGCATATGGCATCATGAGCTCAGGCTTTGTATTCTTGAAGCCTTGAAAAATTCCTGAGTATGCTTCAAAAATACCATTTCTCAATTGATTGTTATAATCAACCATTTCATCATCTTGGCCAGCTGTCCTGGCAGAAAGCTCTGCTGCTCCTTGAAGCATTGGCATGGCATAATTTAGATACTTTTCAAAATTACCATCAATAGCAAGAGCAATATCTCCAAAGCATGAAAATATTGGGGGTTTCACTGATCGGTGAAGCTGAACACTTGACAAGTTCTTTAGAAGCTGTGTCATAATACCATCACAAAATGGAAGAACCTTTTCATCTAAAGCACGACAAATATCCCCAACCACACCAACACTAATTGCACAGACTTGATATTCTTCAAAATTTTGTAGACCCATTTCAACATACTTATAAAACTCTGGCATGTACTTAGCAAATTCACCACCAGTTGCATAAGCAAGAGCCCCTATTGCCAACATAGCTTCCTCGTGGACTGTTGCACTTCTGCAGGCAAATACTCGAAGAAATAGAGACATCATTTGATCAGCGCATTGCTGAATAGCATATTTAGTACCATCCACACCTCCCAACTTCTGTATAATTACCTGCAATACCCCACACAATAATGCCTGAAGATCACTCTGTTTCTCCCTATCATCGGATGACACTATCTGAAGTTCCAAGGTTTGAGCCAGCTTACCCATAATAACAGGAAGCAATTGCATTATAATGTTAGCAGTTTCTGGTGTAGAACACCTCACAATTTCATTCAAGGTCTCGTATGCAGATGTCCTGAGACGAGAGTCAGAAGCATCTTTTCTTTCTGCCGTTGCAAGAAGAGCACCAATTATATCTGCAAGAAAAGGAGAAAGAGGAGAGCTCGAACCAGCCTGCTCATATCCCTGAGCAAGAAAATATATAGCACCACAGATCTTTTCTGCAACATTTGGTGAATCTTTAATACTTTCTAACAACACTGCAATAATAGGTTGAAGATTAACTGGTGTAATTATTGGTGATTGGACTGTAGGTCCATGCAAAAACTCAAAAATCCTACTTAGAGTCCAAGCAGTGCTATCTTTGACTTGGTTGTTCTCGTCCTTCATGGCATTAAGAATGAAACTCAACGCCATATTCACTAGTGGTGCAAGTTTCTCCAAGGACGGTCCTTCTAAGATAGACCCAAAAGCATAGGTAGCTGCCTCCCTGCAATGCCAATCAGGCTTTGAAATATTTTCTTGCACATATGGCATGACAAGAGGAACTATATCATCACCAACAGTCCTAGCAACTAAACCTAAGCAAGTTCCTCCTGACATAGCTAAATTCCATGAACCTTCTTCTAGGTCCTGGTCTTCTTCTTGCTTGGTTAAAGTTTCCAACAATAAAGGCACAAGGGCAGGCAATGCTTGTTTTATGAAATGGAAATGAGCAATATCAGAATCTCCACTAAAGTCCCCTCCATATTCCTCCTGAATTTCAATCTCTTCATCACAAATTGAACTCCAAAACTCTATAGCCTGAAGAGCAACAGGCTCTTCATCACTTTTCACTGCTTTAGCTGTGATTCTAAAGATGTCCTGCATGTAAGGGGCAAGTTTCTCATAGTATATTGAAGAAATTGAAACAAGACATTCAAATGCAGCTTGTCGTATGCGAACATCTGCTGACAATGTTGTTTCACAAACAACACGCATAATATAGTTCCTCTCCATTTCATTCTCAAAATTGGTTTGTGCAAAATCAAGGGCATTATACAATGCTCTTGTTGCTGCCAGGCATACATCATTATTGCCATCAGTTGCATTCATGCCCTGGACAACAGCTGTAAGAATTGAGTTCACTTGATCCTGTGCAAGTACATCAGATGATATCTCTTCACAAACATACCCAAGCGTTTCAAGAGTTGCTTGCTTCAGTGTGGCTTGTTTTTCTCCTAATGAACCACTCATATTGCCCAACAAAACAAGTACTAGCTCTGGCCACTCTTGGCGGGGGATTTCAATTGATGCTATCTTTGCAATAACCTGTGAAGAGGTATGCCTGGCATCTTGGACAGCCGATGAGAGTGTCTGCAGGAGTGCATTCTTTATTTGAGCTTTGACAACAGGATCAAGGGAAACCCAGCGCTGAATTAGCTCTTCCTTCCTGACAGCTTCTTTTGCATCCAACGAATTTTTCAAAATCAGACCTGCCAACTTGCGAGTCTCTGGTGGCTTATCATTATTTGCAAGCTCAACAGATAGAGACAGAAAGAAAACAGGCAAGTTCTGTTCCTGAAACTGCCTTAGATTTTCTTCTGCCACTTTACGAACATTTCCATCTGGCGACTGAGCATTCAGAAGAATCTGGGTTATCTCCATAGCCATTCCTCCCTAGCAGTCCTACAATATCAATTAGAATCCATGTTATAAATCCCCTAAATCACTAGTGATTTCGAGGCTCAGACAGTTTGTTAGCGATAGAAAAATGCTTCTGTAAATGAACAATCTAATTTCTATCAAAGGTCATTTCCAAGTATTTCGCTAACATAAATCAAACCCCTGTAGCCGTCGTATAAAACAACCATACAAAACAAACCCAAGCATTACCAATACTCTTCAAAAAAAACCCCGCCAAAAATGCAGCTTCACAGAGATTTTACG
Source organism: Thuja plicata (assembly GCA_018584345.1). NCBI lineage: Eukaryota > Viridiplantae > Streptophyta > Pinopsida > Cupressales > Cupressaceae > Thuja > Thuja plicata. The sequence continues at coordinate 2,014,827 of MU225451.1, forward strand.
GTTCAGGGCACCATGTGTAAATAGAAACCTACAACATAACCCTTAAATAACAAAGTCATTCAATCACTCGCATAATGACATAATGAAGACAAATAACAAAAGTAAAAACTCGCTGTTCTCTCATGCGTGCACGTTCTTAAACATAAAATTTCCGGCGAAAGAAATTAGTACAACTCAATGAAGCAGATATGGCGGGAGAGATTATGACAACTCAGTAGAACAGATACAGTCCATCTTCAGGAAATCGAAACTACAGACCCTAATAAACCTTAACCCTAGCACCATGTACCCAACATAAATCAAAAACTAAAAATCAGTATTTCAAACACAAATTTATCCCCTAAAAACACCTCCTTTGAATCCCAATCCACTTTTATTAACAATAAAATCCTACAATTTCAGACAACCGACTCAAAACATAATCCTCCACATTCAATAATCGACTCATTCAAACCCCTTCTACTGTACGCTCCACATTCAATAACCGACTCATTCGAAAACCCCTTTACTGTACGCTCCACATTCAATAACCGACTCTTTCAAAACCCCATCTACTATACGCTCTCAATCTGAAACGCTAAACAAATCACGCCATTTTGTTCAAGGAACAAAACCTTATAAGCATCGTACTTCACCCAGTGGGCAATCCCAGTTCTCACTCATCCATCCTCAAACAATAACAGGGAAAAATCCACCAACATTAACCTAAAACCCAAACCCTGAATCCTCAAACTTGCCCATTTCAGCCCCAAAATTCAAATAAAAAACAGCCCATTAATCGGATGATGAATACAAAGAATCCCATTGCCCCAGAATCAAATGAAGTAAACAGATACTACATAATAAAACAATACCAAATATATCTTGTGACAGAAACAGGATATGGTTTCTACATACCTCTGGCAAAGTAAGATCGAATGCAGCAAAGCGAAAGAGAGAAGAAAAAAAGTGATGTTGATGGAAGGGAGAGAAACGATGAATTTACTCTACAAAGTCTGCCCAAAACTTTTAGCCTTCGCCTCCTTTGTATACAGGTTTTTTAAGTTTTAAAGGTATGAACGGTCTAGATCGACTTCTCCATGACTTGGACAGCCCAGATGGCACCTCATTATTGTGTCTTGATTTATTTAATAGCGATTTTTTCTGTTTTTTGTTTACATATTTCCGGGCGCTTATGTTTTTTGAATGTTGCCCAAGCGGGAGTGTAACTAACGAAATCCATTTGACTTGAGTTTATTCTATTACAACTTTTTAACTCTTCTAAACTCCCAAAAACCCTAAGACTAACTTACATGTCACGTTTCCTTAGTTCACCATTTTTTTTAAAGAGACACTATTTAATTCTTAATAGTATCTTAATAATATAGACTTGAAATATCTAATGTCTTGTAATTATGTGTTTGTGTAAATCAAAAAATGTTTTGAATGAATAGAGCTTAAAAATTCAAACATGAATTATTAGTTGTATGAAATTTTAAATTAGAAACAATATAATTTCATAGATATAGATTTGAAAAATCTATGTCTTGTAATTATGTATTTGTGTTAATAAAAAAAAAATTGAATAGTATATAGGTTTTAAAAATTTAAACAAGAGTAGTTAGTTATATGAAAAGACGTTGTGACAAGAAGGTTCTATGTGTTTTTTTATGTAGAATCTTTTTCTATAAAATTGGAGTAGCTATAGTTTAAAATTTGAAAGTTTAGTTGTGAAAAGAAGGGTTTGAAATTATGCAAGGATGACTTATCATATGACTACAAATTGTGTCTTTCTTCTCATTTTAATTAATTTTAAGCTTCAAATTATAATACTATAAAAAGATTATAATAGAAAAAGTATAAGAATGTTAGTTTCCAACAATTTAAGTCCTTGCTTTTATCATGTGAATTTAAGAACAATTTAGACAATATGGGGGTGGAGTATTTGAGGGGAATTTGAGTGCACGAGATGTTTAACTAAATGATAAAGAAATAAATAATAATCAATCTCAAAGAAAAAGTTAACAATCTTGGAAGAAATGTGGCAAGGCTTTAGAAGTATAGCCTAGTAGAGATGATGGAAGTCTAGTAAATGGGGGTCATCTACTAGTGGATTCATGTAGAGTAAGTATGTTTATTCTTTACAAGGTGGTCGCTATCATTACTTCAGCCATCTTAATTTAACCTAGCCAAGAAATGTCATTTTCGTTGTCCATTTTCAAAATAGTAATTTGACAAGAAATAAGCTCACTTTAAGAGGTTTTTAGTGAAGACAATAAGGATACTAAAAGATGGCCCTATTATATTTATAAGAGATATAGGAGCTAATGTGATTCCTTTATGGAATGGAGGGCTTAGGTATTCAGGATCTTTCATGTATCAACCTCGTTCTTTCTTAGTTGCACGGTGGAAAACAAAGTTCCAACTATAGATCTCTCAAACATTTTTTATTTAGTAGATTATCTCCAACAATTGACAATTGCAGAATTCTACAAGGTTAGTTATATCTCTAAATGACGGAGACCAAATCATGTGTGGTTGGGCTCTAGAAGAGGATAAAGGTATTCACTATTTCTAAAGGTTTGTTTTTTACTTTTGTTTTTATCATAGTCTCTTCAAAAGAAATTTGTGGTTTCGTCAAGATTGGAAGATTATCATATTCCAATTAGATAGATTTTTTCCTCTATTACTACTCCCTTATTGCAAATCTAAATACAACTATATGGGCTTTGCTTAGAATTTTAGAGAAAGGATTATTTATAAAAATTGTTGATAGCTTTAGGGATTTATTGAGAACTCATAGCAAGTGGCATACCATGTATACCTATTCAAAAAAAAAATGACAAATCTAGACCTCCCCTTTTCAAAGTAGATAGTTGTGTCTCTTCAATCAAGTTTTTTTGTTCAAGAGTTTGATTATGAGAAGGTTTTGTTTAAGTGTTTTTCTACCTTAAGGTAAGGCAAGGCACATTGCTAGTTCTTACTTTATCAAATATTTGATGTCTTTTTCTTATAGATCGTCTTGTCATCCTTATAATAAGGCGTGGATCTATAAGAATGTTTATAAGGCATGATCAAATATCAATTATTTTCAATTGACACATTTCGTCACCTATGGAGATCCCTAGATCCTAGAATCTAACAAAAGTATCTTGGATGATGCAACTTCTAGAGATTTAAAAGGTTTGTCCTATAAGGTTATATCTCATTTGGTAGAAGTTTCTTATATATGCGGGTGATTGGTTCATAGATGGTAATCTTAGGGCATACAAAATTAGCAACAAGAAAAAAGAAAACATGTTATGATATTATTATAAGGGAGGGAAAGTTTATCCTCTCAATGGATGTTTAAGAAATCGTGTTTAGATTTATCTCACAAATTATGGGGTTGAAAGTACGTCTAAAACCTTGAGGACATTTCCAATGAAGATCAATTTGGAAGCCTTCCTTGTCAAAATTAAGAAAAGAAAAGCTTACAGTGAATTTCATGAAAAAAAAGGTAATGATGGCTCTGCAACTAGGTTAATCTGCATGCTTCCCTACTCTTCGCGTGCGCCTCTTATGGGTGTGCCATTAATGACCTCCACCTCTCCTGCATATGTAGGAGGCATTAAACACACAATTAATGTTGACCCTAATAAGTATGGAGACAAAAGGGTTCTTTGCAGTATTGTTATCGATCCCAAGGAGGCTATTCAGACTGGAGAGAGAGTTGTGTCGATGGAGAATAGCGCTTAAGGCATTGCAGTAGATGGACAATGAGGAGCGCAACCCAAACCTAGGTCATTCAAACAAGCAGTTCAAAATGAAAGGAGTCTCCCAGAAGGCACCCAATTCCTCTCGACCATTGCTCAAGACTCGGAAGCATATGCAAGAGATGGAGGTAAGATTTTGTCGCCTCCCAAACTCATTATTAACCCTAATCTACAAATTAATATCGTGATAGAACAGGAGAAAGTTAGGCTTAGGGATAGTGCAATTTTCTTTTTTGTTGTTAATGTATCCAAGATTCCTTCTAGGAATCACCTTAATGAGAGGTTTCAAAAATTTTGGAGTCAAAAACTAGGGTTTTATTTCTCATATTGCATAATGTTGCAAAAAGGGTTATTTTTAATGTTTTTTGTTGATCCAAAGTCTCAAAGAGCTATTGTTGACAGACAATTCTGGAGAGTCGGTCCTTATGAGTTTAGATATATCCCATGGTCACTTGAAGCCTTACATAACGAAGTTCTGGAAATCTCAAGCCCTATATGGGTTGTTATTGGAAATCTTCCTCCATTTTTATTGAACCTAATTCTGCAAGCTCTTGAACGAGTAGGTAAGGTATTGAGGGTGGATCAATCTAATTTGTTAATCCCTCATACTGACATTAGGGTTCTCATTTCTCTCAAAATGGGTATAGACTTCCCATAATCTCTACATTTTGACCTTGGTGGATGTCCTATTGAGCGCCTTGTTACCTTTCTTGGTGGAATTAATAGTTTCTACCTTTGCAGGAAGGAAGGACATAAAAAATAGGATAGCCTTATTTTTAAGAAGCCTATTCCATTACCAATTGAGAAGTCATGCTTATCTGAGATTAACTCTCCTGCTCCATCATTCAAGAGTACCAATGGTATTCTCCCTACTATCACCTAACCTTGTACCCCGCAAGTCCATACCCCTCCACTAGAACAAAGTCCTCGAGAAAAATAGAGCACCGAACCCGCAACTTGGATGCAAGGCTCGACTAAGATTTATGTTTCCCTAGATAAACTCAAAGGACGATTCGATAAACAACCTGCTCCCCCAAGCCAAACTTTTGTTATCCCAGAAGCCTTGTCGGAGCTCCCCAATGACAGTGACTTAGATTTTGGATTGGGTTTCAATATCAATACCCCCCAACCAAAACATAGAACTCAAAATGCACATCAAATTGCATTAGAAAGGATACAGACAAAGGCTGATATAATAAGATCTATCCCAAGACCCAAGTGGAAGATTTACTATATCCCCCCTCCAGGTCAACGTGATCCTTCTGACCAACCTGCAACCCTTGATGTATTAGTAGTCAAGATTGGTAGCCCTGAGGATTTTTCTCTCCCATCAGACTCACTTTTTGCAGTAATTTCTACTTATCGTCTTGAGGTAGAAAGATTGAACCCTAGACAATCCATGAATGATGATTTCAATAAATTATTTGTTGTTATAATCCCTGCACCTCCCCCCTCCCACCCCCATCGTATCAGTGGAAATTTGTGCCTAGAGGGAAGAAAAGAAAAGAGATACCCTCCTTGACTAAGGATAGAGTTGTGTTGGAGGTTGATCAGGAGAAGGATCTTGAGCTTGAGGAGGGTGAAATCAACAGAGAGTAGGAAGTATCCATCAGAGAAGGAGTACATACATTCATCTTCACCTCAGATTCTGGGAAGAAGTGTAAGAAGGCTACTAAGCCTGTTAGAAAAAACCCCGTTGGAGGTTGTAGATGGGGTTAACATTAAAAAGAAGAGAGGAAGGCCCCCTCTAATGAATGGTAACCCTAAACCTTCTAGAAACCCAAGGAGTGAGATTCCTCAGTGTTTCAAGAGTTTTTGAGCACCCATGGATACTGACAAGTAGTGGTTACTCATTACATTTAACTTTGCATCCTGGAATGTCAGAGGTTTGGAATCCTCTGATATAAAATATGCAATTAAGAGATTCCTACAATTACATAAGGAGATTAACATTCTTATCCTTCAAGAGGTCAAGGTTGTAGGCTTCAATCTGGATATTGCCTTGAAGTGCATCTAGAAAGATGCAACTGCTTACTCTTCTAAGCATCATAAGGGTAAAGGAGGGACCTTGATCTTAATAGGTCCAAAGTGGAGAAAATCGGTCCAAAAATGAGGACTCTCTCCCTGGACTAGAGCAATTTGGGTCTCATTTAAGGTGGAGGAAGTAATCTTTGGAGCTTTTTTAATTTATGCTCCCAACGACCATAATGGCAGAATTTACTTGTGGAAATGGATCTCAAATCTCGATAACATTCCTTTGATTTTATCAGGGGGTTTCAATATGGTTGAGTGGGCTTAGGACAAAGAGTGAGGTCTGAGGTTTGAATGGAGAAGGAATGAACTTGTCTAAATTGGAACAGAATGATTTCTAAGTTCAATCTCTTTGATCCTTTGGCAGAGAAGAAAAGGGAGTCGAAAGGAATAAGGTATACCTGGTCTAATTTTTGAAAAGGAGAGAAAAGGATCTACTCAAGACTGGATAGATTCTATATGAATAAAAAATTCTTCGGCTGCCCCCCCCCCCCACCAAGGGAAAATTGTGTCAAAGTTATCCTTTTCAATCTTTCATATCACCATCTTATCCTCTCTTGCATTCACCTGATCTCAGATCAAGAGAACACACCAATTAGAAAGTCAGGGTTTTCCCTTACCTCCTCACTCATTAAGGATGAAGATGTTCAGGCTTCCATTAGAATCATTGACTGGTATAATAAGGAGATTGCACAATGTGAATCTGAAATAGACAGATGGAACCAAACCACAGACTCCTGACAAAAGATGCTCAAGATTGTAGGTAAGAAAAAGGATAAAGATGCTAGAGGGAAAGAATACAGACTGGTTAAGGAGCTTCAAGAGGTTGAACTTCATATTCAAAACAACCCTGCAGACCCAAGACTCTTATACAAGGTAATACTTTGCAGAGACTCCCTCGAGAATCTTTGGTTGGGTAGGACCAGGGGTGCTAGAGTTAGAGCCAGAATCAACTGGCTCAACTTGGGGGACAAAGGGTCTAAATTCTTCTTCCACACTCTTAAAAAGAAGGAAGCTATAGATAGGATAACTTGTATCAGAGATCAAGGAATTACTATCACATCCCAAGAAGGCATTGTCGATACCTTCTCAAACTTTTATTGAAATTTGTTCACCACTGAAGATAATGGGTCCATGGATTCAGCTAGACAGAGGATCAGAGGAATCATCCCTAGGAAAGTAACTGAGGAAGATGCAAATATAATAGGAAGGGTGTTGAGATTGAAGAATGTCAATCAACCAAGATACACCTGCATGCAAAGCTGCTACGAGAATGAAGAAGACAGAAAGAGAGAAAGAGCTAAGGCGGCCGATAGGCCAGAGACTGCAAATGCATGT
>MU225451.1:2024456-2037801 GCA_018584345.1 Thuja plicata
AGGCCTGATCAGGTACCCAAAACATAAAGCAAAAGAATAGAGCAAGAAGCATCTCTGAAGCATGTCTGAAAACTCTGTCAGAAGAAACTGCTAGAACCCCCACTGAAGTGCATGATCAGGTAGAGAAGACATGTGTCTGAAGAGCTGATCAATCAAAGAGGTGACCTCCAAAGGTAGGAAAGAATGAGAGTCTATATAGTAGATGATCCATCTCACCGAAATGCATAGGTGCCTAGCCATTGCATCCGCCTAGTACATAGGAACAAGAACTGAATACGTAGATCACTCAACCTAACCAAGGAAGCAATAGAACCAACAGGAGAACAAAGGGAACTCACAGTGAATGAAATTAGGGACTCCATTTTTAGTATGGTTAATGATAAGGCCCCTAGAATTGATGGCCTGACAGTTGAATTTTTTTTAAACAAATATTGACTGGGTTTGCAGCAGCTTACACAAGGCTTTCAAAGAGGCCATAGCTTCTGGTACCCTAGGTCCTACAATCAATGTTGGTCTAATAAATTTGATTCCCAAAGAAGGTGGTAGGCTTCTGGTTAGGAATTGGAGGCCTATCACCCTTCTTAATGTAGGCTATAAGATCCTTACAAAATCTCTTTCCTGTAGGATTGTTAATGTTCTTCCTAAAGTGGTGAATAATACACACATAGGATTTTTCAAGGGAAGGTACATACTAGAAAATATGATTACCTGTTGGGAAGCTATGGACTGTGCCAAAATTTTAGGGCAACAAAGTTCTATGATGCTCATTGATTATGATAAGGCCTATGATTGAATAGAATGTAAATTTATCATGATAATGCTGGAAAGTCTAGGTTTCCCACCTTTCTTTTGCCACATGGTTTCTACCTTACTCCATGGAGCTATGGCGGCAGTTGAGGTCAATGAAATAAGATTAGAGTTCTTTGAACTTACTAGGCCCATCAGGCAGGGTTTCCCCCTTGCCCCCTCCCTCTTTGTTATTGTTGCAAACTCCCTCCATTACCTGCTTAGGGATGATTCCCTATCCCCTAAAGTGAAAGGAATTTCTCTTCCCAATAATCAAGAAGTCTCCAACATCCATTTTTTTGATGACACAACCATCCTCATGAACCTAGGAGAAGATATTATGGGTTATCTCATGTCCAAGTTGGACTTGTTTTGCTTGGCTTCTTGCAACAAGATCTCTATCCCCAAGTCTATCATGCTAGGATGGGACCAGAGTCCCCCAAGTTGGTGGGGTAAATTTGATTTGGAATGGGGGGGCAGACCATGTTGTTAGGTACTTGGGAATTCCATTTGTTGTGGATCCTAATATAAATCATATGTGGTGTTGGGTCAAAGACAGGATTCTCAAGAAATTGAACAAATGGGACAACAACCTCCTCTCTTTCCCAGGCAGATTCCAAGTGTGCCAGAAAATACTCTCTTCTCACCCAATCTACTTCTCTTATGCCTGGATTTTTAACCATAACCAATTTAATATTATCCATAAGTTTTTCAAGGACTTTCTCTGGTCAAATGGTAGAGGGAATAGGAAGATGCATGTAGTTTCTTGGGAGTGGTGCACCAGAGAAAAGGCTTGGGGTGGTCTAGGGTTGAAGGACCTTAGAACCCAGGGCATTGCACTTGTAGTTAAATGGATTGATAAGGCCTCCATAGTGGAAGAACCTTGGAAGATATTGATAAGAAACAACTTATCTAGGGCTCTTCCTAGTAAATCCAAGACTTAGAATAATCTATGCTACTCTAACCTTCTTGTAGTTGACAATAAGGTAGTTTTCCAAGGCTCAAATGTCTTCAAGACTATCTGGTAGAGTTGGAAGTATGTAAGAAATTTTCTTTGTAACACAGGTCCAACTAAAGGTAATGGTTTGGTCTATTGTATGAAGTCTCTGTGGTGGAATCTGAAGCATTAAAATAAGCCTCTAGCCTTACTTCAAGGGTGATCTGTAAAGAAGTGGTCAAAGAAAGGTATCAATATGTTCCAAGATGTATTACAGAGTGGCAAGCTTATCCCATGGGAAAAGGTGAAATTAGAATTTGGTATACCCAAAACACAAATGAGAATATATGCAATACTTTCTTCTTCCCTTAATAATTTAGGATTTGTTGGTGATTGTTGCTCACCTGACAGGTGCTCCTTCTAGCTTGCATGGTTGGACAGCTCCCCCCTTCACCTTCTCAAGACCAAATATGTATACCACTTGCTTACCCATAATCCAGATATCTTCTCCCATACCAACTCCAAATGGCACCTTAATGCTCATATACCTTACTGGAACAAATACTTTACCTCCATTTGGACCAGACCTATTGAACCCAAGATTATCTATTTTCTTTTAGGCTTCTACTACATAAGCTACCCTTTAAAAAACCTAATGGTGATCCTAATATGTGCGTTGTATGTAGGAATCCTGAATCTATTCTCCATGTTTGTTTTATTATGTCTTTGCCTCTAAAGTCTGGAACATGTTTGGTCTTGATCGCTTATTATAAAGCCTCAAAAACTAGGCATAATCATTTAACTCAGGGATTGGACATCCAACTAAGAACTTCATCCACTTTATAAGAAACTCATTTAATATGTCAAACCCAAGGACGTGTTACTTGAAATGGGCTAGCAAAATATATGCACTAGGCACTTTCTCAACCAATCATTCTATAGTTGCTGCAGGAAATAAATGCTGGAAAGAAACTATTCTATGGCTGCAGGAAATAAATGCTTTCGAAGGGAAACTATTGTAGGAACTGATAAAAATAGTACCGAATCCCAAGAGTAGCTGCATACAAGAAGACCTGTTACAAGAATGAAGCAAGGAAGCAAAAAACAAGAAACCCTTATGTGCTCAAAAATGGCAGAGCAAATGATGTATTCAAAAAGAGTGTGTACAATAATGATACAAAGGCGGCATATAAGGTAAGAAACCCTAAAGATGGAAAAAATCTAGGTTTGTGCATTAATAATTAATAAACATATTAATTATTATGCACCTACAAATGACAAGCTTAAGTGAATAGAATAATAGTGAACTTTAATAATTAAACTGAAGTGATTTAATTATAAAGACAAATGTACTATTACTCTAACACCCCCCCTTAAGTGAAGCTCAGGAGGTAAGCTAACCTAGCACAGCTATGGAAGCAGGAAAAGAGGGTCCCGACAACAAGGCCTAATCAAGTACCCAATACAAGAAAATCTCTGTAAATTGGAGACAAAGGAGAAAACCCAGTGGGAAAAACTCCTCTCCAAAAAGAGATAGAAAAGCAAGAAAAAGACAAAAAATGACTTCAAGAGACTCTCTCAAAGCCATAAGTATAATGCGTGTTGCCAACCCCCCCCCCCCCGTGAGAGAGGGTCAAGGCTCCAAATCCCCCCCAGAATGAAAGAACCCCTGGATCAATGAACAAACCATCATGATGCCAATACAAAGGAGTGAAAGGAAGGGAGCACTAAAGAGGTAACCTCGAAAGACGAGGTGTCACTGGAAGGCCGAGCTATTGCTCAAAGGAGTAGACATGAGGATCCTGAAAGGGAACCCCCAAGGTAGGTGGTATGACAGGTGTGTTGACACTGTCAGGAGAGAGGAGATGAGTGTCCTCTGTAGAATCCTCAACAACTGCACCTGGTGGCTCGATGAATGGAGCTGGAGGGTCTAGCAGTGCTGAAGAAGAGTCTTGTTAAAGAGAAGAAACCCCAATAAGATGAGGTGAGGCAGCCACAGAAGTGGTCTCAGGAACAACACAAAGGTTCAAGTGACCTGACTGTCCCACATGATGCTCTCGCGTAAGAGGAGAGTTGTGCTCCGATGATGGAGATGGTGGAACAAAGTGTGAAAAGGTGTAGAGATGGGTGGAATGATCAACTGTCCCTGTAGCAATAATGCCACCTGTCGCACTATCCCGAATGAAGACTGAATCTAGCATGAACTCAATTGTCTTCCCTGATCCACTGTGTGTAATCTGGTAAATCGAGAGAAGGTTTGTAGATAGAGATGGAACATATAATACATCATTGAATGTGCCATCCTGAATGCGTACAAAACCTTTCCCACAGACTGGCATAACAATGTTATTCCCCATGAGAATGTGGGGAATAGGAAAAGCCTCAATAGAAGAGAAGATCTCCAGAGAAGATGCCATATGGTGAGAAGCACCTGAATCCAGTATCCAAGGGACCTAGGAAGGGGATGCAATGGAAGCTTGTAATGCATGACCCTATCCAAGATCTTTTCCATATGTCAAAGATGAGGCAGAAGACTGAAAAGCAGACCCCTGTGAGATGGAAGAGGATGGAGAGGAAATAGTGCTCTTCTGAAGGAGAGCTTGCAAATCTGCAATCTATTTCTCATAGCCATCAAATCTCTTATGAAAATAATGTGACTCATCATGAGGCCCCTTATAAAAATAGGAACATGTAGGATTCTTAGTCTTTTGTTTCTCCTTCTTAGAAGAAGATGGTGAGCCAGTAGAGTGCTGAGAAGAGGAATTAGATATCTGCTCCGGCTTCGGCTTCTGTGTATCTTGAGATGACTTGGCAAGCAATGCCTATGACTTTGAACCTGTAAGAGAATCCATCTGACTGAGTTTGGAATGCTCACGAGTTAACCTATCACAGAAGGTCTCAAAAGAGGGCATAACATGACGTGCATCCAGTGCATCCATAGTGGAGTAGAAGGTAGAAGTGAAAATCTGATAAGGGCCGTGAAGCTTTGAGAGTATCAAAAAGATACACTCATCATCTGACTTCGTCTTTCCAACAATCTGTAAAATAGATCGAAGAGACTTGAACTTCATTAGGAAGTCCTCAATGCTGGTGAATGATTCAGGTACCAAGGAGGTGAACTCTGCATCTATCTAGAGAACCCTAAACTGATTCATTGTGCCAAACAAGGTGGAAAACTTGTCCCACATATCCCTGGGTGTGGTCAGACCATCCAGGTGGGACAACAACCCATCTGAAATATTCATGGCAATGAGGCCCATTGCCTCATCCATCCTATTTCTGTGCATAAGAGCCTCATAAGGCCTCTGTAGAACTGGCTGAGCCACATCCAGGCAGGACCATAAACCTCGTGACATGAGGATTCTGGTCATTTGTGGCTTCCATATGTGGTAGTTATGTGGAGTCAGAATGACAATGGATGTGTCCAACATTGAGAGAATAAGACAGAAGTAGAAGGGTCTCTCTGAATTGAAAATGCAGAAAGAAATATGCACCCCACAAACTATCAAACTAACTCCCGTACACCATAAAATGAAGCAAAAACACAAAGAAAAAGAGAAAAACCTGAGGTCCAAATGTAGAGGAGGAAAATAAAGCCTCAACTTTGATGCCAAAAATGGGTGCTCAAACAACCAAGTGCGAAGATGAAACCTCCATGGTTGGAACCAACTCGGAAAGAGCTTTCCAACGATATATGACACTTGCGATTTGGAGTCCGTACGCTCAAGTTACGAGAAAAAAACCAAGTGCCCCTCTGAAAAACAACTCTCTGGAAAAACACAAAGACAGCAAAAAATTTGACGTCCAAATGATCATCACAGCTGTAGAGGTAAAATTTGACGGCCATCGGGAAAAAATTTCCAGTCGCCGAAAACTTAGAAACACGCCAGAAAATTTGAATTTTGGACGAAATTTTTTTTTTCCAATCGCTGATGTCACCAATGACATCAACACCATACCTTCAGGCGGGTTGGTGGTGTACCCGGTGGCGGGCCTCTCCCGGGCGGCAGCGCAGAGGCTAGCGACGTCGTTGGTGGTGCTGTCGGCTCCGCCGAAGGCTGGGGGCCGGGGGCTGGTGGGCGGTGTGCCGGCGGGGGGTCGGGCCGCGGTGGCTATGGGGTGGCTCTGGGATGGCGCGCTCTGGCAACCCTAAAACCTTTGAAAAAGCGTGTTTTTTTTTTGTTTTTTTAATTTTTGTACCCGTACGGCCCTAGGAGGGTAAAGAAAATTTGCTAGAGGCTCCGGAGGCCAAATAGGTTGATTTTTATATAGATTTTAGGGTTTTTGAGCCTTCCAAACGCAACTGTGAGGTCGGTTTTGGTCCAAAGTGCTCCAAAAAATAGAGACCCCCCAGATCCAATAAAAAATACCAAAAAAAACTAAAAGCTTCAAACCCTCGTACTGCAAAGAGCTTGCTTCAACAGAACTCGAACAAGCCGCAACAGCAAGGCTCTGATACCATGTAGGAACTGATAAAAATAGTACTGAATCCCAAGAGCAGCTGCATGCAAGAAGACCTATTACAAGAACGAAGCAAGGAAGAAAAAAATAAGAAACCCTTATGTGCTCAAAAATGGCAGAGCAAATGATGTATTCAAAAAGAGTGTGTACAATAATGATACAAAGGTGACATATAAGGTAAGAAACCCTAAAGTCAGAAAAAAGCTAGGTTTGTGCATTAATAATTAATAAACATATTAATTATTATGCACCTACAAATGACAAGCTTAAGTGAATAGAATAATAGTGAACTTTAATAATTAAACTGAAGTGATTTAATTATAAAGACAAATGTACTATTACTCTAACAACTATACTATTGCTGCATGAAATGAATACTCAAAGGAAAGCTAAACTATTGCTGTGAAAGTAAACACTTGAAAGTAAATGATGGAAATGAATGTTGCTAGCAGGATGGAAGAGTGCACAAAATAACTATAATGTCGTAGTTACTCTGCCGCTTGGCCGCAGGAAGCGGTAGTTGTCCTATGGCTTTGGCTGCAAGAGCTATTCAACATGGGAATTAAAATAATAGAAATGTAGGAAAGCGAGCTAAACTATAATGAATCTAACTATGGATTCCTCACCAAGTGGGCCCCCTTGGGTGAGTACTCAAAATTATCATTTACACATAACTTAACTCAAAACTTCATTTGCTCATTAAAATGAATAACAGAGTACAGAGATTCTCATCAATAGTACATAACAAAATTGAACTATCTTGCAACTATCGTAATATTACTACTGCCCTTCTTCTCTCGCAGGAGCGAGGCTCTATTTAAAGGGAAAAACATCTAACTACTAAACTCCACATGCCCTAAGAAAAGGCAAAGCTTTTATCACAAACAACTAACAGAAAGGAAAACTAGAAAGCAGAAAATGGAATCGGTCTAGAAAAGAAGAAAGAACTGCTTAGACAACGGATCTAACTTCTCACTCTCTCCTAGATTTCATCGGGGAAATTATTGCGCTCGCCAAGTCTTCACTCAACTGTCTCCACCTGGATTAACTGGAAACCTTCCACCGCTGCTATGTTGATGTTTAATCTGTGTGCATCTGTTGTAGGATTGAGTCAAGCGTCCAGCACATAGATGTGCTCACATGAATAAGATGACGATTGCTACTCCGATGCATTTCATTAACACTATTAGGATAAAATCATTCATGGCAATTATTAAAAGTACATATGCATTATCTATTACTCAAATAATCAATTCATTCATAAAACATGATCATAATTTCATAGAAATAAACAGAGCATATTCATCCAGATAAAGTATATTAAGTAGCATATGTCCATGGCATAGGTCCAGTAGTTGACTACCACATAATAACAGTTTTAGAGCATAAAGTCTTGGGGTAATAAAAGAAAACATAGGAAAAGACCTAGAAAAAGTTCTTCTAAGGTATCTAAAGTATGCCATTAAAATGGCCTGTCATTTTTCCCCCTACGAAGACTAGTGACGGTCCTTAGACACTGAGACATTCCAGATCTTGGCAAGAACCCAGAGGTCTCCTTCCTGTGTTTCTCCAATCATGGAGGTGTCCACTTGCTAGTAGAATCCATTTTTTTGCTCCACCTTCACTTGTCTGCTCAATTCCTGCTGCTCATCTATTTCATCATCCATACAGCTGTATAATGGCCATAAAAGTAGGGGAGGCTAGAAGGTGAGTGACAACCATCTCTCAAGCCATGGTTGTCTTCCCTGGCATATATACTAGCTAACATGTTGCATGGTAGCCTGTAAGTTAATCAGATTGTGTGGTTCTGCCTTCTTAAGTGCCATAGTGAGTCTCCCCCATCTTTGCCTTAACCCTTCAATTGCCTTGTCCTTGTCTGATAATGACAGTTTTTCAAATGCTGAGAAAACTTCCTCATGGCTTTCCAGAATCTGTTTCCTCGGTGCAGAATCATGAAATCCATAAACAATTTGCATCTAGTCACAATAAAGCCATCGTGGTGACCAACTTTCAGGATGAAGGGGAAATGAAATGGATTGTTCCAGGATTCTGTACTTATGTAATTGCCCGCCATAATTTATTTCATTCTGAATCCAGGAAAGGAGGGCAGACAAATGTATATCACCAATAAAAAGAAGGGGATTCCAATCAGTATTAAAAGGAACAACATAATTGCGCATGTATAACTCACATAATAAATTCCGGACACAATCAGGTGATGTGTTGTACGCAGCCATAAATTCCTGTGGGGTTTTTATGCCTGAGTTAAGATCTCAAAGGATTTTCATTAATTTAAACAAAAAAAATTGCTCCTTGAGGCATAGGGTATAAACCCGTGGTGGTGGTCTGCAATCTATCAATTCTGGAATTATATATGTAATGTTATTTATCTTATTGTGTAGGAATTCAATTTCTTGTTGTTTTCTTTCAAGCTCCCTTCTTAATTTTGTCTTTTCCAATTCCCACATTGACTTTTGATATTACATTGCATTGAAATAGTCAACCGAGAGAGCATGAATAGTTACCTCCTCTGGTTTCTAATGTAGGACCGACCTGGCTGCTTGTGGGCCTTCTTCTTTCTTTGTACAAACTGGCACATTATCTAGAACAAGGGGCTCTTCCCCGTGATTTCCTTCATGTAGAGAAGAAGATTCTCTTCCAGCTCTGTTAGGCTCTGCTACTTATGGTATTACACACTCTGCTTCTGTAATCACCTCAGCGGTTGTAGGATCCTTTTCCATCATACCCTGACATTCTGCAATAGGACTACCTATTTGCGATTGTTCTTGTAAGGTTTCCTCAAAGGAGACATGAGAATCGTCAACCATAATAGGGGGGTCCTTGCTATCCGAGTGTGTAGTGTTCAAACGAACACTTCTACGCAATGGGGTATCAGTAGAGGCTGCAGGTTGCTTCTATGAAAGTTTTATTTTCTTGATAGGTGTGGCTGCAAGAGAAACAATAGAAATAGGAACATCCTGACTCATATATTCTGCCATTTTGGCCTTGTCCTTGCCCTTTTTATCTTTTTGCTGAGAAACTGCGGGAACCTTGGTTTCTCTGCTCCCTAAGGTAGGGTTTAGATGGCTGGAGGGCACATTCTCCTCATTAACTCCCAAAGGAGAAGAATTCCTCAAAGGTTCATCTTGTTCAACAAATTCTTCTTCCTCATTAGGGTTATTTCCCTGTTCTTATTGAATTTCAGGTTGTGGCCCCTCTCCATGCAATTGAACATGAGGTGCTATAATAAATCTATCCCAGGACATGGGAGAGACATCCCTAAGTGACCTTTCCACCAACAATTTGATTAAAACATGGTGGGTCACTACGTTCTTCCGCCCCTTCCATACCTCTTCAGCACTTAAATTAAAAAGGACGTAAAGAAAATTGGGAATATTTACTAAGCGGTTATGTCGTAAATGGATCAACAATTTAAAGTGTACTGCATGCAAGAAGGAAAAATGAGCCTCATAATTAATGTACCCGATAACATGAATGACCAACTGAGGATATTCTCCTGGAAGAGATTTCTGCTTTACACCCTGTTTGTTGTAATCTTTGGGGGCATCTGCTGGCAAAGAAAATTCCACTCTGGCTACGCGAGCATCATGCCCATGTGGAAATGCTTCTCTTGTAGATGGAAGTCCAGAGACTTCAGCAATTCATGCTTCTGAAGCTTCAATTCGCAACCCCTTAACATATGCAACTCCATTATTGTACATTCTCAAAAATTCCAGTGTCGTATCTTTATCATACCCATTTAACCTAAAAATAGGTGGGCCACCCTACTCTGTTAAGAACTTGAACACTTTCCTAGTCATGTAACAACGTGAAGTGGTTTGTCGGTTCATGTCGTATAGGAGGACCACCCATTTTGTTGTTTGAAATTTCCAACAATGTCTAAAGAACTCAGAAAAACCCTCTTACTCCACTGATACTATCTATTCTTTTTGCCAAAATGTCTCTGTTGTTGCCCATAATTGAAATAAAATTTCTAGGTTTCCGGGTAGACAAGACAAAACAAAAGATTTTTGAAATAGTGTTGTGAATCTAAGCTAAATTTTTGAGTTAAAAAGACAGGGCTGGTTTCGACAGGTTACACGCAGGGGTTGTCAAATCATTATTTTTGATATGACGGCTCAGTACAATTCTGGTAAAAAAAATAGTAATGACAAAGGTTGGCAATTATGACAGCTGATTTGGAAATGATAGAAATTTTGAGCTGATGGGATATTTCATTTATTACTCACAAAACCTATTTACTGCCCCCTATGAAAAAGGTGGCAAGTATCCTCACTTGCATGGAAAAGTACAAAAAAATCATGGATGAATCGCTATATTAATTACAATGTGTCATAATCATATTAAATGAAGTAAAAAAACTTTTTAAGATAATAAAGTAATGTGTACCTTGGAATATCATACCATTAAATGCCCAAATCCGGAAAGATTTGATGATGTAGACAAAGCAAAAATTCAAGATGGCACAATAATGAGGTGACATGAATGTGTGGATGGCAAAAAAAGGTAATGAAAAGGCGGATGGAATGACGTGTTTATTATGGACAAGAGATTTTTGTGGGAAACAAAAATTTTATTATGACTGCATGCGGAAAAATTTCAAAGAGACGACCGGAGCAAATAATTACTCTAGTTGGCTGCAGGAATGGCCTCAGTAGTAAGAGATCATTCAGCTATAGGAAATTCGTCAGCTAGAGGAGGTTCTTCAATTGTAGGAGGTCCTTCGGCTATAGGAAAGTCTTCAGCAAGAGGAGGAGGTTCGTCGATTGCAGGAATTTTTGTGGCTGCAAGAGGTTCTGCTATGGCAGGAGAAATCTCAAACTACCGCAGAAAATTGGCCTTTGTCTGTGGTTTATGGTACAGGTGAAGCCTATGACCATTCACCAGTAACTTGAAACATACAGGGTCGATGGTAGATAGTTGAACTACTCTGTTAGTATAAACATGAATAATCTCATAAGGGCCAAGCCAACATGTTGTAACCTTACCTTGGTTTTCTTGGAATCTTGAGCCATACAAAAGAGCCCAGTTGCTAGGAGCAAACTGTTTGGAAAGGATATGAGAATCATGCCACTTTTTTTTCGTTGTGTCTGAACCAATTCTATGTGTTGCAAGGTCACTTTCCTTATCTCATCCAGCTGGTTAAGCTACAGGATCCTATCGTGTTGTGCCTCAAAAAGATCAATGTTTAGCTGTAATGTCTTTTGTAAAGTCTTATGTTTGAACTCAATTGACATCAAAGCTGTTTTTCTATATACCAACTCAAAAGGGGTGAACCCTGTTGTGGTTTTCCATGTAGTTCGGTAGACCCATACTGCTTCTTGGAGGCGACTGCTCCAATATTTCTTGTGCAACTGAACTATCTTCGTGAGAATAGATTCTATCTCCCTATTGGTGATTTATGCCTGACCATTCGCCTGTGGGTGATAGGGGCTTGATTTTTTATGGTGAATATTATACTCGTTCATCAGAGAAATAATCAACGTAGAGGTAAACTGAGCTCCTTAATCAGTGACTAACTCACGAGGTACACCATAGCATGTGAATATCTCCTCATACAAAAAATTTGCAACTCTGTTATCGCTGGCATGCTTCATGGCTCTAACCTCAACCCGTTTGGTTACATAATTAGTACATACAAGTATGTATGAATTATCATCAGATGCAGGAGTGATGGGACCAAAAAAATTGATTCCCCATTTATCAAATGGAGTCACTACAACCTAAGGAAAGAGTGGCATTTCATCAGATTTAGTAGGCCGCCCCATCCTCTGGCATCGATCACACTTCCTAGTGTAATTGGATGAATCCTTGTAGAGGGATGGACAGTAGTAACCAGTGTTAAGTACCTTCATGGTTGTCCTTTTGGCAGAAAAATGTCCTCCACGGGGCTCATCATGACAAGACCGGAGGATGTCATAAGTTTCATCCTCTTGAATACATCTTCTCAATACTTGGTCGGGGCCAATATAAAATAAACAATCAATAATCCATGAAAAGTTGAAAGTTTTCTCTATTAGTAACTGCTTTTCTTTGGAGAGAAGTGTGGAGGTACCTTTTGGGAAACTAGATAGTTAGCAATATCAGTGTACCAGGGTGCTTTTGTTGCAATGGAGAACATGTGATCATCAGGGAAACTGTCATCAATTGCCATAGGTTCATCAAAATTCTGCAGGTGTGAGAGAAAATAAGCAACCACATTTGATCTGCCTGGCTTATCTATGATGGTAATATCAAAATCATGTGGCAACAAAAACCATCTAGCTAACCTCCCTGTTATGGCAGGGTTTTTTTATCTAAGTACTTAATAGCCGCATGGTCTGTATGCACAAAGATTTGATAACCAGTGACATGTTAATCTCTAAGTTCCATTGATGATTAGTGACCAATACTTAGTCATTCACTTAGGAAGTTTTAGTTGGCTATCATTGTGGCCGAGCTAAAACTATCTAAGGTCAAGCAACATTGCTGAGCAGTATTCAGGTTGCCGAGTTGTATCATGCCGAGCTGAGTAGGATACTTAGTGCCGAGCGATAGAGATGTTAAGTGCCGAGTAGAACAGTTTTTGTATACATGTCTAGAATGATTCAAACTTTGAGGATAAGTGTTCAGGCTGACTTGTATAAGCTTTTTGCGCCAACTTATGTATGCATTTAATATTTTCCTACGGAGTTAGTTATGCATTTAATTGTTTTATCCTATGCATGATCTATTGTAATCATTAATTGTAATACCTTGAAGGTATGGGTATTAGATCTTGATCTTTGATCTAGATCTCGCTATCAGACTTGAATAGATATGTAAGATTGCTTCTAAACCCTATTTTGTAAGAAGTGTGTATGTGGAGAGAAGTGGTGACTGCATTTTGAAGTGAAATGCACAGAGGGTTATTTTGTTAAGAAGTAGAGATCAAGCATAGTGACAACATAGTGAACAGCAGAGTAAAGTTATATCAGATTGTGAGATCATAGAAGGTACTGGAAAGAGGAGATCCGTCATCAACATCTAAGTGAATAATGAAGGATCATTACTTGAAACATTCTAATCATTGTATCAGGTGAAAATCTCTTAACAGAGTGGTTCTAGCAGACCTTTCTAAATCTCCTAACAGAGTGCTTACTTTATTGTAAGTTGAAATCC
>MU225451.1:2038149-2063526 GCA_018584345.1 Thuja plicata
CCCCCTCAGTATCTTGCTTTCCCATTATTGTATTTCCAACAATTGGTATCAGAGCTTAGTTCTCTAGAAAGTCATAATCAGCTTGAGGATATAGATCTTGAGATGGAGATCTAGAAGATAGGTAAAGTCACTACAACAGCTTGAGACAGCAAGACAAGAATTAAAGAAGTCCTTAACAACAAGGAAAAATTTGGCCAAACAAATGAATGACACTCATTATCAGGAAGAGGACACCACAAATCTATTTCAGAATGGAGATTCTACTGAGAGTGATGCAGCAATAGCATATCTACTAGAAAAGAATAGTGCACTATGTGAAGAAGTCAGAAACTTGAAAAAGGAACAAGAAGCCCAATCAATAAGAATGTGTGAAGTTGTTGAACAAAAAAAGAAAGCCAAAGATGAAAAGGCTATGACAGAAGAAGACAAGAATGATGACTATTAGACTTGATGAAAGAACACATGATGTACAAACAATGACAGTCAATCAAGTTGACATGGAAAATCAATTACTACTTGTGAATCAGGAGATCAGTGGGAAAGACTTGGAGATTGTAAATCTTAGATCTAAGAATAGTCAGTTGAAAGATGAATTGAGATCTGAGAAAGAAATTAACAATAGAGTAAATGATCCCAATACAACTATGAGCTACTTTGAACAACTAGTGGAAGCATCAAGAAGACCTAAAGATTCTTCTGGATTAGGTCACACTGAACAACATACAACCACTGAAGAAGGAGAATCATCAAAGATAGGTGAAAGAAGGTATGCAAAGCCAAGAAACAATAAACCTGTTTTCCACCACTGTGGGAAACCAGGTCATACAACAAACATTTGCCGAAGCAAGAATGGTAAGTCCAATCCTAAAACTAACTTTAATGGTTACTGCTTTAACTGTAATAAGTTTGGACATCAAGCGTGTGAATGTAAGACAAAGGCAAGAAATGCACCTTCCACACCTAGACTCAATGGTAATTGCTATAACTATTAGAAATATGGTCATAGAGCACAAGATTGCAGATCTAAAGGTAAACAGAAGTGGACATCAAAGGCACAAGAGAAATCACCAAGAAAAGGCAATACTTACAAGTGGGACTATAACACATGGCATAGTTGTCATTACTGTGGTGAGCACAGACATGTTCTAGAAAACTGCATAAGGACACATTTCAGAGGAAAGTATAAAAGTTGGATGAATGGAAGCCTAGTTTGTCACAGTTGTCTGAAAATTGGTCATACAAGGAAATATTGTAAGACTAGGGTACCTGCTCCTACTGTTGAGCAGATTAGAGCACAGATGAACCAGACATGGGTTAAGAAGTCTAAACCATGCAACAGTGAAGCTAGTGCATCTGAGGTCACCCAATCCAATGGATCAGGTGATCACATCATCTCCAACTAAGCAAAAGAGGTATGTAAGGAACTGAATCTAAAATTCTTATCTTACATCAGTTCCTAACATGAAATGTACCAAAGTCCATATTTGCATATGTTAATATGCACCAGGACACATTTTGAAGACAAATGCCGAGAAGAGCTAATTGCACTATAGGTGTCGAGCACCAATCATGGACACTAAGGCCAAGTTCTTTAGTGTTTGTCGAGTTTGTTGGCTGAGTAAGTTCTGTGATGGTCAAGTTTAGTAAGCCGAGTGGGATGCAAGTTGTGTTAGAAAGCCGAGGACAGATGGCTTGCACTAACTCAATGGGCAGAACATTCATTGCTTACCTACCTTGACCTTTCAAAGTCTATAAAGGATGAACAGTTTATTCTTCATTTTACCTTGCAATTTTCACTATTTACGAAGCGATTGAAGTATTTGCAGAATTGATCTTAACGAAGTTAGCATCGAAGATTTTGTCAACGTGTCATTGGAAATCCTAAGGTGAACAGTACAAAGTGCTACTTGCCAAGGTACTCTGTTCTTCATCTTTCGAACCCTAATTTCAAGATTATGGCTGCAAGCTCTTTTGCACCAGTTAAAAGTATGGAGGGAGAACAAGAGCAAATTCAGTTAGTATGGAGTGATGAATGTGCACCTCTCAATTTTTGAGCCGTTCCTGAAAGTGAAATTTAGAGTGATTTGACCGGATCTCTCTCATCCATTCCACCCAAGGTACTTATGATCCACGATGTTAGATTGTGTTACATGGTCAAAATTGGTGAAGTAGGTGATAGTGAGTTGAGGAAATCCTACAACAAATTGTGTGTCGATGGAGTTCTGAAGGGAGAATTCAAACATTTAGCCGACAAAGCGTTAACTCATGCCCTAGATTTCCCACAAGGTTTCAAAGATGAATGGATTAAGGTTATCCTTAGCCGAGTTCATGGTATGTGTATGTGGTTGGATAATGGACCAGTCAAGATAACTAAAAACATGATTCATCGAGTGACTAGATATCCTGTAGTTAACGGGAAATAGACAATGAGAGATAATAGCAAAGAAGAAATTACACTGAACACTGGAGCCATATGGAACAATAGAGGTATGACTATCTCTACAATTAAAGACCTAGAACTTGATTTTAGAGTAAGATTAATTGCACATAAGTTCTATCAGTCGAGTTGACTGGATAGTGTTCCTTGTACAGCTGTTGACCAGGCATGGAAGATTGTTAAGAAGAATCATACATATGATCTTGCTGAGCTACAGTAGACTCAACTAGCCGAGAACCTAGCATCAATCAGAAAGGCTAAAAGCTCATCATGTAAGTTTGGTTCCTTACTAGTCTACATATTTTTCTACATTTAGGATACATTTCCTACATTGGGAAATATTGTTTGGAAAAAGGATAGACCCATTATAGTTCAGATAAGTGAATGTATTGAGAAACTAGGAAGTAACTTCAATAGAATTATGGGGAGCTATTTTGTGGAATTTAAAAAGAGAATGAGATTAAGAACTAGGATTCCTAGATCACTAGTGGAGAAGCACTATGAAGAAATTTGTTTTCTAGTTGATACAGATAACACATATATCCAGGCTATGACACCTAAGGTAGCATTTTAGAACCATTTCCCTATGAAATTAACATTGATGAAGCATCAACAACCATCATTGCACTCCTAGCTGAGGCAATTGATACTACAACAAAAAGATTTGGTAACTTTGATGAAGCCAAAGTAAAAATTACAAGAAACTTAAAGAAGGGAACCATGGAAAGGAAAATGAAGAAGATTGTGAAAAATCTAAAGAAAATGGTTGGTTTAGGAAGTGATGAAGAACCTGAGGATGCACCTTTAGGCCTATCCACTGGACAAGGAGAAGATATGTCTATAAAAGAGGAAGTCAGTGCATCTGAGGAGATCACTAAGAAAGCTAAGGGTAAGAGACCATCAATTATCATAGTAACCAAGCCGAGAAAAGCTAAATCTAAGGTTACACCTCCTACAGCTAATCATTCGAGGACTAGAGCATCTATTGTTACTTCTCTAGTAGTACAAACAAAAGTGTATGGAAAGAAGAAGGTTGGAGAAAGCAGTTTTGGGAAGGAAGCTAAAATTGCTCCTAAGGCTGAGCTGAGTAAACCAGTAAAGAGACCACGGAGGAGACTACAATTAGGGATAGATAGTGATGATGAAAAGACTGAAATTGATGAACCCAGTAACATACCTACAACACAATTCAAGAAACCAGCTAGTATTGATGAGGTATGTGACAATTTGAGAAACTCAGCAGGGTTAGCTACTTTCAAATTCATTAAGTATGAGAAAATGAGTAATGTGGATAAGCACAAAGTTCAGGAAGCACTTTTAGATATGATGAGTACTTTCAAGTTAACTCCTACAGAGATAGGAAACCATGTGCCGAATGAATTGTATGAGCTTCTATCAAGCAAATGGGAATTTTCACTTACTATAGAGAGACAAATCAGGGAAGGTACTTTAGCCAAGGTAATACCTGAGTTGACTTCAAAACAGAGAGAAAAATTCATTGAAGAATATAAGAGTAGGTTTGTTCCTAAACTTAGAGGTTATACTGTTTTGAAAAATGATATTGAAGGATTAGTACAATAGAGTACAAGGATTTGGAAGGAAATCTTTGGACTGATAGTTCCAAAAGACAAGAAATCTGGTGAGGGATCATCTTAGCAGAAGGCTAAAGAAGTTGAAGTGGAGATTACCCCTAAGCCACAGATGAATCAAGATCAAATTGCTACTGTAAAAGTAAAGATGCATTAGAATCAACAAATTCTGTTGACCTGACTGCAGACAGTCCGATGGACTTCATAATTGATGATTCCAACAATTTGAATGTCGAGGAACAGGAAATGCCGAGTGGTACAAAAACTGATTCACCTATTAAGGCAACTGAGACTGAAGGAGGAAAGACCACTGCATCTGAAGAGAAAATTGATGAGATAATTGAAGTAATCAATGATCAGACAGGTGAAGAGAAAAATCAAACAGATGCACAAGAGGTAACTTCACAAAATCCACCTATATTAGAGATTGTCAAAATAGTTTTAGATAGTGGAGTAGTGATAAAGGATAATGTTGACAAGCCTAAGGAACAAGAGGCAGTGCAAGTGTTGGTTGATCTACCACACTCTGCATCATCCACTCCCACAGGTCCTAAAACTGGGAGTATGCCTAATCCACAGACAATCTTGACAAGATTGAAAGAGGCAATGAACATTGATACTATCACAGGAAAAGGTATTGATAAGATGCAGCCGAGCATCAGTTCACCAGAGTTGAAGAGGAGGAAAGTTCTGAAGAAGAAAATCTCAAATTCTAGATGTCACATTAGATGAGGTAATTGTGATTCCACAATGGGATTCCAATGAATTGTCTTTTGAACAAATAGGGAATCTTTAGGAATTACTTAAGAGGAAGAAGAGACAGGAAGAGATGAAAATAGAACAGAAGCAAAAGCAGGTGTTGCATGACATCGAGTATATATTTGCAAAGGCTTTTGACTTAGAAGATGAAATGCCTCACGCTCCTATTATTGATCAGTTAGATCACATTGTACATAAGGTAACTGATGATGATATTAATAGCAATGCAAAAATTCTACAATGGTCCGAGAGGAGATTTGAGAGCAAAGTTCTGGAGAAAATCTTAGAAGAGATTGCAACAAAACAGGTTGAACTTTCTACTCTTGTAGAAATTTTGGAGAAAGTTACAACAAATGTTTATTCTTTATACAGGAAGCTATGTGATGTTGAATTCATCACAAAGGATAATCTACAGCTTGTTGAGAAGCTACAGTTAGATTTGAAATCAACTGGCAATACTTTGGGTAAGGATGCTGCTTCTAGCTCTTTACATTGTACTAAGTTGATCAATGCACAAAGAAGAATAGCCAAGCTTATGGCTGAAGATGGTCGAATTAGGGCCAAATTGATAACTATTCAGACAAGCCTATTGCTTCACTTGGAGGTAATACAGAAGGAACTTTCAATTGCAAAAGAATTATCACAGAGAAATGCAAATCTCTCAATTGTAGAAAGTTTAGTGAGTCTATCTGTCGAGCTAGAAATAAAATTGGAAGTTATGAAGATTGCCAAGGAAAGTTGGGACGCTACATTTGCATCCACCCTACAGCTTCATAAATAATTTTTGGATAAGTATAACTTAACCCCACCAGCAATCAGTGACAAAAACAAGGGGGAAGTTGGTAAGGAAGTTGGTAAGGATGCTAGTAAGGATACAGTATGATACATCAGTATAGAACAGGTACATTTGTATATATTTTGAAGGCATGTATTTTATGAAACTTTTTGTATGTATAATTCTGAGTATATTCCTTGGGGGAGTACTTCGTATACTTAGGCAACATTTCGATGGAATGAAATGAAGAAATGATAAGTGTGTTTTTGCCACTGATATCAAAGGGGGAGATTGTTAATCTTTAAGTTCTATTGATGATTAGTGACCAACACTTAGTCATTCACTTAGGCAGTTTTAGTTGGCTATCACTGTGGCTGAGCTAAAACTATCCAAGGCTGAGCAACATTGTCGAGCAGTATTCAAGTTGCTGAGTTGTATCATACTGAGCTAAGTAGGATACTTAGTGTCGAGCGACAGAGATGTTAAGTGCTGAGCTGAACAGTTTTTGTATACATGTCTAGAATGATTCAAACTTTGAGGATAAGTGTTAAGGCCGACTTGTATAAGCTTTTTGGGCCGACTTATGTATGCATTTAATATTTTCCTACGGAGTTAGTTATTCATTTAATTATTTTATCCTATGCATAATCTATTGTAATCATTAATTATAATACCTTGAAGGTATGGGTATTAGATCTTGATCGTTGATCTAGATCTCGCTATCAGACTTGAATAGATATATAAGATTGCTTCTAAATCCTATTTTGTAAGAAGTGTGTGTGTGGAGAGAAGTGGTGACTGCATTTTGAAGTGAAATGCACAGAGGGTTATTTTGTTAAGAAGCAGAGATCAAGCAGAGTGACAGCACAGTGAACATCAGAGTAAAGTTATATAAGATTGTGAGATCATAGAAGGTACTGGAAAGAGGAGATCCATCATCAGCATCTGAGTGCATAACGAAGGATCATTACTTGAAACATTCTAATCATTGTATCAGGTGAAAATCTCTTAACAGAGTGGTTCTAGCAGACCTTTCTAAATCTCCTAATAGATTGCTTACTTTATTGTAAGTTTAAATCCTTTCACCGGGTAGATTGTAATGATCTTTAGCTTTTAACCAGGCAGACCTTTAACAAGGTAGATTGCATCTTGTAATCAACTTTTGTAGCCCTAACAGGCACACTTTATTACTCAAGTAGTGAAGAATTTTGTGGGTGTCATCCCCACCCCAATTTTACCTATTTGGGTTTTTGGGTTACCAAGTTCTTGTGTTATGAGTTATTTATTTCATTGTGTGGATGTTATTTGATATTACATTAGATTCATATATGTATGAATGTGGATCAGTTTGTTTTAAGTGTTTCATTTTGAAGATCTGATTCACCCCCCCTCTCAGTATCTTGCTTTCCCATTATTGTATTTCCAACATTAAATAGTGGCAGAATTTGTTCAGAGCATAGATGACAGCTAATAGTTCCTTTTTGGTAACCGTGTAGTTCAACTCAGCTCCTTGCAAATTTTTGCTAATAAAATAAATAACATGTTCTAGAGTACCTTCCTTCTATCCAAGAGCTGCTCTAATGACATGATCAAAGGCATCTGTATGTATGTGGAATGAAAGTGTCCAATTAGGACCTCACAAACCAGGTGCCTGAGTGAGTATAGACTTCAGCTGTAGCAAAGCTTCATCACAGTCTGATGTCCAGACAAAGTCAACATCTTTAGTGAGCAGTGAATACATAGGGTTGGCCATCTTGCTGAAGTTCTTTATGAATCTTTGGTAATACCCAACATGACCGAGAAAGCTTTTGACATCTTTTTGTTTTGTTGGTGTAGGAAGATTCACAATGACTTCAATTTTGGTTGTGTCTACCTGAATGCCAAGAGCAGATATGTAGTGACCAAGCACTACTACTTCCCGCATCATCATAAAACACTTCTCATTGTTCAAAGATAGGTTGTGTTCTTTGCACTTGGTGAGGAATTTTTCCAGATTTTCTAATTCTTCCTCATAAGTCTCACCATAAGTTGTAAATTCATCCATGTAGATCTCCATACAGTCATGGTAAAAGTCAGCAAAAATGCTGATAACCGCCCGCTGGAAAGTAGCAGGAGCATTGCAGAGGCCAAACTGTAAAACTGAATAAGCAAAAGTCCCCCATGGGCAGGTGAATGTGGCCTTTTCTTGATCCTTTGGAAGAATCCATATTTGATTGTATCCATTGTACCCATCTAAGAAAGAAAAAGTATTTCTTTCCTGCTAGAGAGTCCAGAACCTGGTCAATGAAAGCAAGAGGGAAATTGTCCTTTTTAGTGGCATTGTTAAGCTCTCTGTAATCCACACACACTCTCCACTTGCCACCTTTCTTAGGAACTATGACTAGTGGGGAACCCACTGACTGTCTGATATAGGATATATGAAGCCAACTTTGAGGAGTTTTTGGATTTCAACTTTGACTATATCACAGAGAGCAGGGTTGACACGTCTTTGAAATTGTCTTACTAGGGGTTTATCCTCTTTTAGAAAATCCTATGAGTGCATAAATTTGGGTCCAGACCTTTCTTATCAACATAATCCAAGGCAAAAGTTGTAGCATGGTTCTTCAGTAACTTGGTCAATGATGTTTGTTGTTGAGGAGTAAGTTTTCTATTAATGTTCAAGCAACATTTAGGGGAAACTTCCAGTTGCTTAGTGAGCTCTACCATAGATGCATCGGTCAATGAGGGTAATTAGATCTCATAGGGAAGCATTTGGTGAAGGAGTTGGTTGGATACAAGGGAAGATATTTGGTAATCAGAGTACAATGACTACAGGGAGTAGTTTTGGTAGGAACTATCCAAAGGGTCTAAGTTCGATCCATATTGGTTATGCATGATGTTGGTGATTACTTTATCTTCCTCCTGAAGCTGCAAGAAGGGATACCTTCTTAACATAATTAATTGGGAGATTGAATTAATAATTTCAGCTTCCTCTCCTACATCTAGCCATATGGGAGAGGCTAATTCCATCTAAGGTTGAGCAGGAGGATACAAGGCCAAAGTTTTGGTGTGCTGGCCATCAGAAATGGTCATGTCTCCTAACCAACAACAGATATAGGCATCAACGGTAGCCAGCCAAGGACATCCCTGAATAATAGGATAGCTTCCTAGGGTAGCTTTTGGCAAGAGGATCATGAAATCTGCAGGGTAGGACCAAGATTCAAGGTCAACCCACAATGTCCTCCACCACTCCATCAGGATTTACAGTTGAATTGTTTGCGAGCTGCAAGACAGTAGGTGTATTATGGAGGTTGGTGATACCAAGGTGTTGCATAATGTCCTTAGTCATGACATTAATGATGACTCCAAGATAAATCAAGGCATTTTTTATAGCAGTCCCATTAATATTGACCTCGACAACAGGGCTGCTAGGGTCAGAATATTTTGGGATGGTAAGTTTCCCTAACATGATGTCTGCCAGTTTGCCCAGGACATGGATAGTCTGGGGATCCTTCTTCTTGCAGCCAAGATTTTTAAAGCAAGCTTCCTTGATGGATTTTCAATATGTGGGAACATCTTTGATTTCCTAGAAAAGGGGAATTCGGACGTTGACATTCTTTAGTTGGTCAAGGATAGTAAAATTTGCGTCATCAGTGGGTTTTGGATTGCTATGTTGTAATCTTTGTGGGAAAGGAGGAAGGGTAGGCTGATTGGACTTAGCTAGTGATGTAGGGGCTACTAGATTAGACAGATTGTTAAGTTGATTGGGCTCCTCAGAAGTCATTTCAGTAATTACAAGAGGCTCAGGCGCAAATAGAGTGGTACCAGACTGTAGGTGAATATCATCGAGGTTGATTGCATACGCAGGGTATTGCATGGGATATTGTGACTGGTCTGTAGCATACACATTTTGCTAAGATGGAAGAGGTTGATTGTTGGGGTTCAGCTGTGGCTGTGTAGGTAACTAAGTAGGCTTAGGAGGCATGTTAGTAGCTACAGGAGGTGGCAAAAGAGCTTGCTGTTGTGGAGGCTGCATAGGTGGTGGCAAAAATCCTTGTGGTTGATTTGGCCATTGCTGGCTGCCTTGCCACTATGGGTTTTTCTTCCAATTACCCTATGGTGGCTGCCACACCCCTTAAGGTTGTTGCCAACCTCCTTGAGGGTTTGGCCACTGTTGATTGGGGTAATTCTGCCACTGATTCTGGGAATTATGCCAGGGAGGATTTTTGTAATTCACGGGGGGTTACCATTATTTATTATAAAAAGGACCACTAAATGAAAGAGGATCCTGAGGCATACCTTGTCTCTATACCCATGGTCATCACTGAGTGATAAAGAACAATTGCTCGTCCTCTGGTTCAACTAGTTTGTAATTAGTCGACATTTGTGTAGTCTCCATTTTAGCAACCAGTTTGCATCTACAGTCTCTCTTCTTTTGTCTACAATGTGGACATAATTCTACTAGCATGGCCTCTACTTCCTCATGTTTCTTTTTAGCCTACATGGTGTACAACTAGGTGGCCATGTTGTTAATGATATCTTGCTTTAAATTGGACAAGAGATTGGTTATCTTTGTCCACGAAGCACCAACACCATTGGACTTCCCCAGGGTGGACCTATATCCTCTTCCTTTCTCAACAACAGTTCTTGAGTACTCAAGGCAGATCTTCCATATATCATCCCATGATGTCTGGGTGATATCTCCTCTAGCCATTAGGTCTAGTGCCTTTGTGCATCCATCATGAATGCCTCGTAAAAAGAGCAACTTATGAGATTCTTCATTGAGCTCGTGCTAAGTATTCTTCTGCAAACTGAACATGAACCTTGAGACATAATCCTCAAGACTCTCATCCTCCTTCTGTGACATCTTAAAGATGTTATCCCCTTGCATATCATTCCCTTGACAGTACTCCTTTTATTTTAGCAAGAAGGCATCCTTCATTTCATCCCAATTATGGACAACATCCTGTCCCAAGCCCATAAACCATCGCAATGCAGACTCTTTAAGGGTTGTAGGAAAGAGCTTAAGCCTATGGGCATCGGTGGTGTAGTCATAGCTCCTACAAAGGATATCAAACTCAAATATAAAGGTATCCAGGTCCTCTATGACAAGGCCATAAAATTTTGGAAGAGCAGAAGAGGGAATATTTTTGAGGTTGTTATTATCTCGCTGATCGGAGATGGGAAAAGGAAATGTAGTAGGATTGGCCATCCTTCATTATTGCTGAGGTGGATTTTGAGGCAAGTTCTGAGGTTGGCAAATGACTAACTACCAAGGATTTTCTTCTATAGGATTCTAGAGTTCTAGGTTGGCAAAGGCTTCAACAAATAGATTGGCTTCTGGTTGTTCATGGAAGAACCCACGAAAGTCACCCTCAGAAGATGAGGATGATGAAGGGGCTTCAGGAAGCTCAATAATAGCATCAATGAACTAGATTTCCTCTTCAAATAGGTTATTGGATGGATTTGGCAAGTACCTTCCTCGGGTGTCTCTTCATCTATTATGCATGCATATAGTATGGAATGATGTGAATAGCGATTTTCTTTGTCAAGATAAGGCTTAATCTACTTAAAGCAGGGAATGAAAGCATGAAAAAAAATCCTAGGAATGGTTGAATAAGAACCAGGCTCGACACCGTCCCCAGCAGCAGTGCTAAAAATGATCGTTTGTTATAAAGGCTCAGAAACTAGGCATAATCCTTTAACTCAGGGATTGGACATCCAACTAAGCACTTCATCCACTTTATAAGAAAATCATTTAATATGTCAAACCTAGGGACATGTTACTTGAAATGGGCCAGAAAAATATATGCACTAGGCACTTTCTCAACCAATCATTCTATAGTTGCTGTAGGAAATAAATGCTGGAAAGAAATTATTCTATGGCTGTAGGAAATAAATGCTTTCAAAGGGAAACTATACTATTGCTGCATGAAATGAATACTCAAAGGAAAGCTAAACTATTGTTGTGAAAGCAAACACTTGAAAGTAAATGATGGAAATGAATGCTGCTAGTAGGATGGAAGAGTGCACAAAATAACTATAATGCCTTAGTTACTCTGCCGCTTGGCCGCAGGAAGCGATAGCTGTCCTGTGGCTTTGGCTGCAAGAGCTATTCAGCATGGGAATTGAAATAACAAAAATGCAAGAAAGTGAGCTAAAATAGAATGAATCTAACTATGAATTCCTCACCAAGTGGGCCCCCTTGGGTGAGTACCCAGAATACTCAATTACACATAAATTAACTCAAAACTTCATTTGCTCATTAAAATGAATAATAGAGTACATAGATTCTCATCAACAGTAAATAACAAAATTGAACTATCTTGCAACTATCATAATATTACTACTGCCCTTCTTCTCACACTGGAGTGGGGCTTTATTTAAAAGGAAAAACATCTAACTGCTAAAATCCACATGCCCTAAGAAAAGGCGGAGCTTTTATCACAAACAACTAACATAAAGGAAAACTAGAAAGCAGGAAGTGGACTCAGTCCAGAAAAGAGGAAAGAACTGCTTAGACAATAGATCTAACTTCCCACTCTCTCCTAGATTTCATTAGGGAAATTATTTCGCTCACCAAGTCTTCGCTCAACCGTCTCCACCTGGATTAACCGAAAAACTTTCACCGCTACTACGCCAATGTTTCATCTGTGCGCGTCTACTGTAGGACCGAGTCAAGCATCCAACACATAGACATGCTCACCTAAACAAGATGACGGTTGCTACTTTGATGCACTGCATTAACATTGTTAGGATAAAAGCATTCATGACAATAATTCAAAGTACATATGCATTATCTATTGCTCAAACAATCAATTCATTCATAAAACATGATCATAATTTCATAGCAATAAACAGAGCATATTCATCTAGATAAAGTATATTAAGTAGCATATGTCCATGGCATAGGTTGAGTGGTTGACTACCACATAATAATAGTTTTAGAGCATAAATTCTTGGAGTAATAAAAGAAAACATAGGAAATGACCTAGCAAAAGTTCTTCTAAGGTATCTAAAGTATGCCATTAAAATGGCCTATCAGGTCTCACCTACAACATTCATTTCAATGTTTTGAATAACATCTTAGGACACATTAATAACAACAAAGTTTGCAATACTTTATAGTCTATTCTTTCTTTGATTATATTATGGATTATTTGGAAGGCTCGAAATAATGATGTGATGACAGGGAAGGACATGAATCTTACTGAGTCTCTAAGGAGACTCATTTACTTTGATGTTTCCTTGCAAGTCATCATAATGATCAAGATGAAAGAGCGTAAATTTTCGCATATCCTGAGAGATGGAAAGGCTACCATTGAGAAATAGGACATAGCTCATGGTTACACTACCATGACAGATGGAATAGAGTTTGATAACAATCTTGTTGAATTCATCCAACAAGTTAAGCAATCCAAACATGAGATACATGTTGAAGGGTTGGCTGATAGACCCCACAAGATCATTGGTTACAGTGTTGTTTCCCTAGAATCTAATGAGTTTGATGCAGATCATGAAGCTCCTCCTGAGTGATTTATCTGTTCAGGATACATATATTATTTTGTAATTAATTTGGTATACTTCACAGAAACAACAATTGTAATTTTTTGAGCACCTTTTTGATCTGGCTAAGGATAACATTCCAGCCCCTATTGTAATGATCCCTATACTCTGTTATTATGATCTGTAAACTCTAATGTAACACTTATTTATTACTTATGATATGCAATAGAAAAAAAAACCAAGAAAAGGAAAAAGAAGAAAAATAAAAGTAAATAAATTTTAGGTTCTACTTTGGAAAATCGGTGTAGGCTTTTAATAGAGGAAGGATGTGATTCTCACTTCTTAATAGTGGAAAGGGAGGTTTCCTTCATTAAAGAGATGATGGCCCTATTTAAGAGAATTAGGAGCTAAATGGCCCTAATAAAAAAATGTTGATAAAAATTTAACTATATCTACATAAACCAAATGTGGCTTTCCTCCAAGAAATGGAAATCATGAAAGCTAATATATATATATATATATATATATATATATATATATTTAAAATAAAATTCTAAGGCACATCTAAAAGATTGTGTATTACTTAGAATCCTTTATATTATCTATAGATACAACTGTATGTGATAAAAAGTATAATAAGGACGATTTTGGACGTCTACAACAACAACCCAAAAATCTAAAATTATATATGTTGCTCTTTCAAAGATCTATAGAAGGACCTTTTGGTTTTTTGTTGAGCATGTATAGCTTGAATAATGTTGTTAGGATGAGGTATCTTGATATATTTTTTGTTCTGGAAATTTAGTATGTTCTAGTAGATGGGGATTATTCTATATCTAGATCATATAGTAAGTATAATAGTTCAAGTAGAGTCTCAATTAGAGATGAAGTTTAAAGTTTTCATCCAAAGAAATCACTTTGGTGATCTTATACTTAAAAATAAAAAATTTCTTGAAATAATAGAAGAAAATATGCATGTTAAATTGTTGAGGAACTTGATTATTTATTAGCCTCCCATGAATTATTGTCTTATGATTAGTTCTTATTGTAACCACCTTAATTTGGTCTACTCTAACTAGAGACCCTATTTGCCCTAAATGTGATCATACCCTCAATTATGCCAATCCAACTATTCGATTATTGGCATAATTCATGAAAAATCAAAATAATCTCCTAAAATCAAAGTGATTTCATCACTACCTCACATTAATTACCTTGGCCTATTTAAATCAAATCATCCCAATTAAATCCTTGGCTAAAGTAATTATTAAAGGGAATTAATAAACTCTCTAAATACAACTCATCACTTGCACATGGAAAGTCAATCCATGAACCAATGAGAGTTCACTCACATGGATCACTCAAATGGATCACCAAAGATTCAATCCTCACCTCTCCTCACAATTTGATCTCAACCACCCATTTCGCAAATTCTTCTATAAAAGGAGAGAATTTTGAGCTCAATAGGTCCATAATTTTTAGAATTTGAATTGCACTCTTATGTTGTCATTTTGATTTCATGATTTCAATAGCTAATTAGATAACTCTTCCATTTATGCGTTAATGAATCCTTGCATCATTTCTAGCATGAATTTCATGATAGATAGCTTCAATTTATTAATGAATCTACCATTCTAGGACTGAATGTGTCACTGATTTTAAGCATAATTTGAGGGCAAATTCATAGCTTAAATCATACTCTTTCTAGATAAGAAGCAATATGTTGATTTCTTTGGATTTATCATGTTTTCAATTAATTTTATGATTCTAACCATTGATGTAATGACATATTGAAGTGTTGTGTTGCATCTTGCAGGTACATAATTCACACACACATTTCTGGCGCTAATCAATTTTTGAGCTAATCCTTGACCTTTTTGTTTGTGTTCTTGAGGTAGACTCACATTTGGGAGAAAAAGATTGCATCTGAAAAATTTGGAATCGTATCCGGGATGTCCCGAATCGCACCTGGTAAAGGCTCACGTATGGGTAAAATGGGATCTCATTTAGGGTAAATGGTCACATTTAGGGTAAATGGTCGCATTTAGGATATTTAGTTACATTTTGTAATTCTTGGATCATATTTAGTGAAGAAGATCGCATTTGATAAAGTCCAGGATCACATTTGGTTAGCTTACTTGCATAATTGATGAATTTGATGACTAATCAACTAACTTTGCATGTTTTTGGATGAATCTCATTGTTTAAATAGCCTAATGAGTTCTTGAAAGACGTTGTCAAAGACTTCCTTGGCTAAGGAGATGAAGTGAAACTACTAACAAGTGGTTTTGCAGGTTGCCTTGCACATTTGACTAAACTTTTTGCAATTCTAGGAACTTAACACAATTTCTCTCCAATTCGTAACTTGGTTAGAGAAGTATTCTATTTTCCTTCATGGAAAATTAGAACCTCAAACGTCGAGTTAAGTGTTGAAAAGAAATTGGGGAAATGAACTCAAATTGCTAAAAGTGTTTGGTTAAATTATTTTATAGGAACCTAAATTGCGAATTTGAATTTAGTTCTTAATCCAAATAGAGGATTATGCTCTTTTCCCAAGTGGAAAATCGAAAAATCAAGTGATTGAATTTCATAATTTGAGGGAAAGAACTTTGTCTTGTGTATTTTATAGGAGAAAATGACATGGATAGGAGAGTATGCTCTTCTTCCTTGTGAAGAATCCAAAATCTAGACTCCTAAGCTGCCAATCTTCTTTACTACTTTGAACTTTAGAGAGCCTGTCGGTTGAGGGAAAAATCTCTCAGGAATGAACCAAGTGAGGATAGGTGAACGCCAACCCTTCCATCTCACTATAATCAAAATGCTTCCTTGAGATAAAAATATCAGAAGATGTAATTGGTTTTGTGCTTGGAATTTTGACTATCATTCCTTGGACATGTTTGGATGTGTGTAGAGTGGAGCTGCTTGAATCTTGCTTGCGAGACTACGCTCATCTAGGTACTCATAGGGCTATACGCCTCAATTTTTTCTTGTGCAATTTTATGGGGGACGTTATGAATGGATGCCCAAATTAAAACACTTTGTAGTAATGACCACCTAATTCATCTCTAAAAGGTGATAATCTTTGTACAAAGAAAATAGTAATTGTCCCAAGATACTCGACATTTTGTGCCCTCGTTTGCGTTTGGATTTGAATAATATAGCATCATGATTGGAGCCATTGTGTGCTTGGTGATGGTCATATTCTAATTAGCATTTGAGTGTGTACCTAAGCCTTTGAGAAAATATTTTCATGATGCGCCATTGGTTTAGGGAATAGGTGTGTTTGGTTCTTAAACAACATGATTAATGTGTCAAAATTGAAATAAAAAGATAAACTACCCTAAACAAATCAATATTTTGACAGTCAAAGACATTTATACTACCTAAAAATACTCTGGAATTCATCAGACAGACCCTGGAGTCGAATAAATTTTTAGGTCTTTCAAAACAAAGTGGAAAATTCAACAAGTCCATCAGAAGGTCGCATCTGGTAAATCCTAGGTTGCATTGGGTAAACAAGGTCGCATTTGGTAAACAAGGTCATTTTTGGTAAATCCTAGATCACATCTGGCAAAGAGAATCATATTTAGGAAGAACAGGCTTGCATCCTAGAAATCTAGGATCACATCTTGTAAATCACATCTGGGACAGAGGGTACTTACACATGTGTCAGACTCAGAAACTTGTAGTTTTAGATACCCTTTTTGCTTGTCAGTCAGAATTTGTTGTTCTTGCTGGTCCACCTAACATTGTTTCTCAATCTAATTGGAAGTCTACCTTGCATGTTTTTTAGGTTTATCACAATTGATCCCAAATCATGTTGTCACTTCACTAAACAAATCTTCTTGGTTCCTAGCTCACTATTAGAGCATTCTAACCCTCTGACGCTAGAATCATTCACTTCAAACATCAAATTCACATTCACCCCAACTTGAACAAATGCATTTGGACAATTTAGAAATTCCTTTGGCACAATTGGAATACTTTTGACAAGATTGAGACCTTTATTTCATGGTTAACACAAGAAGTAAACAATATCTAGATGATGATTCAAAATGACCTCCAAGATTGCTTAAATTTTAGCAAGGAGAGACATCTCGAACAGATCCCCTCTTTGATCAAGACTCACCTGAAATTGATATACCTAATAGAGAATGGAGTGTTGCCTTTGAAGAATATAACCAAGACCAAGACAAAAGAGAAATTCAAGAAGAGAGAAAGCATGATCATCCTTTGTTTGATTCAAATAGCGAAGAAGACATAACCGAAGAAGAATATAACAAGCTCAAACAAAGTCGAAAGTTTCAAAAGACCTTGGAGAAAATCATTGGGGAAGACAAAGAAAAATACTTCCTTCACCTAGCTTCTCTTGGAGTCAAACTCCCCAAGGACTATGATGTCAAAATATTTAAGGAAGAAGAGGTACAAACACCCATCTCTATTCTCTCAAAACAACTATATCAAATGCAAACGGAAATCAAAAAGCTTTAGGAAGAGAAGGAGAAACCAACGAAGAAATACTCCTTGGAGCACATATGTATGTTTCCTTTTGACAAAAACATAAACATGGTTACATTCCCACCTAACATGGCATGACCCAAATATGACAAATACATGGGAGAAACGGATCCACATGACCATGTGAGATAATTTTATGCTCTAAGGATAGAATACATGCACGAACCAACGTACTTGATGAGACTATTTCCAGGTAGTCTAGGTGAGAATGCTATGGAATGACTCTCTAAACTAACACCTAGTGTACAAACATTTGAGGAGTTAATTCAAATATTTGTCCAACACTACTCCTATAACATACAACACAATGTTACCATGATAGATCTTTGCAATATAAAACAATGAACATGTGAATCCTTCACACACTTTTTGCAATGGTGGAGGAAAATATTTGCAAGGTACTCAAGACAAATACCTGAATATGAAAAGATGGAGATCTTTATAAACAACTTAGTACCTAAAATGAATTACACTACAAATGCAACATTCTCCCAATTTTGACAGTTAAATAAAGAATGTCATTTGTGTCGAAGAAGTTATGGTCAAGAAAGAGGAAATCACACTCCAGGGTGACAATAAATCCTCTAACAACTATAACAACAAACCTAAATGGTGGAACAAGAACAAAAATGTTGTTAATGATGGAGTGTTGGAAGCCTCGAATGCGAACGTTAAACCAACTATGTTTAATCTTACAAACAACCTACAAGCAAGAAAAGAAGCTAAGGCAACAACAACAATATCATGAGCAAACATTGATGCCAACAAGAATAAGTTATGGATGTCTAGACCACGACGAACATTTACTCCATTGGGAGAACCCCTTGAGACAGTTTTGAAGACTCTCTTGGATAATAAAATCATCACTTTATCGGAGGCAAAACCATGGGAGCCATAAGTAAAACCAAGGTGGTGGAATGATAATTCCTATTGTGAGTTCCATAAGAATAAAGGACACAAGACTAATGTATGTGTTAAACTCAAACATGTTATACAAGATCTCATTAATGGAGGAAATATCAAAGTGGAAGGGAATACATCTAATGGAGATCACACGACATATAATAAACCATTTCCCAACTATGAAAAAGGAGAAGAATCTAAAGCAAAAGGAAATGAAGTCAATAACACATATTCTCATAATGATAATGTAATCAATATGTTGGACATAAATAATGAATCAATCAATGTGATCACTGCGAAAGGGGTCGAGGACAAGTCAACACATTCAAATGTGGTAACACAAAGCCAAGCACAAATCATAATTAAAGGGGTTAATTCCTCATCCAAACATGAAACATCATCTAAACCAACCATTGTCACAATTCCTAAACCAGTAATGTCAAGACAAATAGTTCCTACACATTTTGGTAACTACAACTTGGTGGACCGATTACAAAAAACCTCAGCTCAAATCTCTATATTTGAGTTATTGAAGATCTGTTCAGTGCATAGGGAAGTTCTTGAACAAGCCCTACATTCTGCCAATGTTCTGAAATACATAGATGTAGACAAATTCTAGGAAATGGTCAATCACATATCAGCTCCACATTATCTCTCTTTTTTTTCAGAAGAGGATGATAAATCTTTAACTCATCCCCATAATCAACCCCTTCACATTGAGGTTTTGATCCATAAACACCATGTAAATCATGTATTGATAGATGGAGGCACGGGGTTGAATATATGCACTATCAACCTGGTCAAAGCATTGGGATTTTCAGAGCACATAATTGATTTAAGGAGTAAGATAACCATCAAGGCTTATGATGAAGAGGAAATATCATCCAAAGGACTAGTTGTTTTACCAATAAGAATAGGACCAATAGAGTGAGATTTGATCTGTCAAGTTCTTGATCTACCATTGGCATATAACATACTACTAGGGAGACCTGGATACATGAAATGCGAGCAATTCCATCTACTTACCACCAATGTATCAAATTCCCACACAATGGGGTAGAAGTAACAATTCCTGCAGATTAAAGCTTCACTTGCAACAACATCAAGGTAGATAGTATGGTTCCTCACAATAAGGAAGTTCCAATAGAGTTCCCAACTGAAACCTCTAAAGACATGGTGATGAGAAGCTTTGGAAATACATTAAAACTTGAAGAAACTAGATGGGGAAATACAAATTAGATACAACACCATCATTGGCTAACATTCTTGTATCTCCAAGATCATATGGGAAACTCTCCCCCTCTTTTACACCCTTTGTATCAAAAGGAAAATATATTCATGAACCAACTGGCATGGTTAGAGCTACAACCTCTCACGAAGAGGAAAAGGAAGATAAAGTAGTCTTGGCTTGGCTCTATAAAGAGGAAAAGAGATAAAATTAAGTAAAACATGTTGAGATATCTCCCAAAAAATATGGAAAATGTTATGAAATTTTCAAAAAAATGGGATACAATGGGAAGGGACCTTTAGGAGATAAAGGTAAGGGACTAATTGAGCCTATCCATATTGAATTTAGAGACACTAAAGACAAAACAGGGTTGGGTTTCAATAACAAATCAGAACACCCTACTTCAAGAGAAGGTTTAATCTTTGATAGATGAAGTGGCAAAGAAGAAGAAGAAGAAGTTGAAATCATCCCCTGGACATATGAAAGATTACTACATATAGGTACTAAAGATCCAAGATACCAAGGAGAATGCTATGTACCTACTCATTTTGAAGAACAACTAGAGCATTATGTTCCCTTGTTGTCACAAGCTAATATTCAAGAATTAGAAGAGGAAAAAGAAGAATATTCTCCAGAGGTTCAACAAGAAGGAGGATACCATGAATAAATGCATCAAGCACCAAAACAAGAAAGGAATAGGGAAGAACCAGTTTTTTCCTACACTCCTTTATTTGATTCTCTATGCTTTCAATAAACTTATAATTTGATAAATGTGATTTATATATGTTTACTTCTTCAGTTAGAGCATCTTGAATGCTCTTAATATGAGTATCTAGCACTACCCTATCATATTCTATCCTCCCCTTTAACTTATTAAATATTTTTTCATAAAACTCCTTTCTTACCTTTGCCTCCACAAACCTTTCAAGTGACTCAAATTGAGTACCTATCACAACCATTAATCTCTTGAGATTTTCAAAAGGATTGTCAACATCATCCTTCACATAGTGTGGTATCATCTTCTCAATAATTATAGATGCCTTCTCCAACAAAGTATTACATTCTATGTGTATTTTAAGCATCTCCTCTCTAGCTTGTGCTTCTGCATATTGTACCACGTTTATCTTTTATAGGGGTGAGAGGATGGAAAAATCAACTTGCCCTTGTGATAGCTAGGGAATATACTCTAAACTATCCTTTTCCATAAATTCTTTTACTGCAGTGGCAATGACTCTTGCCTTGCCTTTTTCTCTCACAATATTGTCTATTATATTTGTGTTGTCTTCTGCCTCCTTGGGCTCTTTTGTAGTCATTTGTGCTAACTGATCTAGATGTTGATCATCCTCTATTTGTTCTAACTTTTCTACCTCTCCATCCTTCACTATCTCAATACCCTTTTGTGCCTCTTTCTCTTTGGTGACCTTATCCTTCTCTGTCACTGGCACTTGTTCTACAACTTGTTCTATTCTTACCTCAGGTATCTGCATACCATTCACATCAATTGGTTCCACTTTCTGGAAACACTAGCTACATTATCTATAACATCAAAATTAGATAAACCGAGTGGATTTTGAGATGTACTTGCACCATGTGTCACAGGTATAACATCATATTTTTTCCTCACAATATAATTTTGCATTATATTCTTCATCTCATCATACATATCCTTTAATTCACCACCATGAGATATTGTCTATAACCTTAATTACCTTTTTTATTTCATCAAGTGCTAGGAACATAGATATGTCCATCAATACCTTCTCCCTGAGCCTCTTATCTTCAATTATTGCATATGATTTTCATGCATCAAGAATATCATATAAACTTTGAGGAATTTTTTATGCAATCTCCATGAGCACTTTCTTGAATCTATACAAATATCTTATTACTACCTCTTCAATTACTTTCTTCTTTTAATTATCAAACTTATCAAAGAATTTACCCACTAGTATGAGATTTCCACAAGATTTAATACTTTTAACTCCATTGTTTAATGACATACCAAGTACATATAATTCAAATTTGGTATCCTAACTTACATGTTCTTCTCCTCTACTAGACCGTTTGGGTTTGCGAAATGGTGATGTTGTTGTATTCCTTTTCTTCTTCAACTTCTTCACCTCAACATTATACTTTGTCTCTTCACCATCTTCAATAATGACTTCTTCTTCTCTTCTGATTTTTTCTTCTCCTTAGTTTTCTTTTCTTCTTCTGGCTTCTTTTCCCCTTTTGGATGCTTCCTCTTTGTCTCTCTAATAGGTGGAGACACATGTGTTTTATTCAATGCAACACTTCTAGTCTACCTACTCAGAGAAAGTGTGGGTGTAAAGATAGACTCTCCAACCTCAATAGGTACATCATAAAATTCACCTTCCATAGTCCTTTTAATATGAAAATCTAA
This sequence comes from Thuja plicata, assembly GCA_018584345.1. NCBI lineage: Eukaryota > Viridiplantae > Streptophyta > Pinopsida > Cupressales > Cupressaceae > Thuja > Thuja plicata. The sequence continues at coordinate 2,060,245 of MU225451.1, forward strand.
GAGCTCTTTAACATTAGCTACTTCCCTTTTGTAATACCCACCCCTTAGTTTTCTTTTCTATTTCGGTTGTCGAACTCTTTTAGGCCTTTTCATGTATGTGTTGGTTATTTCAATTGGTTTTGAGGATATTCATGTATTGATTTTAATTATGTTATTGATTCATTGCTTAGTGTATTATATCTTCTATCTACATGTGATTATGGATATTTAAGGATGGTTATGTATGTGTTATGATGTTATTTTGATTATGGTTTTCTAACAATACTGACCTTATATCTGTATGCACATGGATCATTTGTATGTTTTACTTTTCTGTTTGACGTGTTTGGTATGGTATGGGACAGAGTCGCAGTTACTTGCTTCAGCGAGATCCATACGATAAACTAGTCTCAACCATTGTTTGTTATATTATATGTATGTATGTTTGTCTTTGTAATGATAGGTTTGCAGGTATCGAGCTACGTCTTCCCTGAATTGGCAAGAGTGAGTGCGCCCTATCACAATGTCTCAATGGTAAGAGAGGGGAGATAATATTCAAGCCTAAATCCATAACCTAAACCCTTATTTTGTCCTAGAAATGGACAAGAATCTGAGTGTCTACCCTATCTGAATCCGTCAAGTGACATGGATTCGTGAGCCTTCCTATGTGTGCTTGGGTGTCTGCTTCAATTGTTTCTCTGTTTTAGTTGGTTTTTCTGTTTAGATAGTTTTCAGTTTGATTAATGATGATTTTGGCTTGTTTTATTTAATGATTTATTATGGTAAATAATGATGTTAATAATTGCACCTTTAATATGGTTAAAACATTGATATATTAAATATATGGCTATAAATTAAATATTAATTAAATGCCTATATTTAATTAATTGATTTAATTATTAAGTCTTGATTTAAATAAGTGAGATTTAATAAATATTAAATCCAATAAGTGTAATTAATTATGCAAGTTGCATTTTTAAGTTTTACTTTAAGTTGCATGGTTAATTGATTTATTTAAATTGAAATATTCTCATGCATTTTCAATAATGACTTTGCTTTTATATTATAAAGTTGAGTGGTGCATTATTTTAAGTGAAAATTGAAAATAAAGCATTTCTTTTAATTTTTAATTAGATAATTAATATTCCATTAGAGTTTCACTTTTTGAAAACCTAATTGCCTGGTTATCTATATCTTTGGATTGAAAGTCATTTTGGAGGTTGTTTAATCAGGGAGAAGGAGAAATCATGTGATTGGAGATTTGTGGAAAGCTTAGGAGCATTTTGGATTTGTGAATTGCTTTGGATTTGAATTGGTTCTTCTCATCAGTTACTAAGGTAGGGTCTTGATCTTGTTAATTCTAGCTTACAGATTCTTGTCTTATATGCATCTGTAATGCTAAGATCTTGTGCTTGAATCTTCCTTGTTTGTTATCATGTGTTTATTTTGCTTAAAATTAGAAAAAAAGTTATTTGATCAATTCTATGGTTTTTCCTTCTTGATTGCATGCTAGATCTATGTTTTGGGCATAAAGGTTTCATTTAATTACTTTGGTTGTAATTTGGGCATTAGGGTTTTTATTTGGAATGATTTAGTTTTCAATATTGCCCTTAGGGTTTCAGATTTGTGGAATATGTCTTCTTTTGTGAGAAATTTGTTATTGTTAAAAAATTAGATTGAAACCCTCAGATTCGTAAATCCTTTACCTTGGAAAGTAGAAATTTCACCTCTACCAAGTTCTTGTCGAGATTCTAATTACACATTTGTATGGAAACAAAACAAGAGATTAATTGCATGCTTGAAAAATGATCTTAAAATAAATATTAAACATTAGATTAATATCTTTTCCTTGTTAAAATCAATTTGCATGGTTTTAGGAAAATCCTCAACTGTTCTTGGAATATTAATTGTCTTTTGTCTTTTATATATAAATATATATAGTTATATATTGAATTGAAAATTCATATCTATATTCATGTTCCTTTGGGTTTGAAAGGCAAATTAAATTTAAAAAAAAAATAAAGTTGCTCGAAAAATACAGACAAAAAAATATTGGGTGCTGGAAAAATTCGCCGGCAAATTAAAAAATAAATTAAATACACAGTATTTAATTAAGAAAAAAGATTTGTTTTAAAATTTAATTTAATTTTTGAAAAAAGTTAAAAATATATATAAAAAATATATTTAAAAGGCATGTTTTTGGGGCGGGGGCCACCACTCCCCCATACCCCACCCCACGGCTCCCAAGGGGGGACCGCATGGGGCCCGCACGGCTGCAGAACCTTGTACAACTCCCAAGGGAGACCGCAGAGGCCTACAGGTCGTGCGGGGTGCGGTAACTCCCGTAAGGGAGTTGGAGGGGGCCCGCGGGGGAGCCCTTGGGGTTGCGATCCTGTGGGGACCACACCCCCCACTTAATTTGTTTAAAATAGTTTTTTTTAGAAATGTGTTTTTTGTTTTAAATAAAATTTATTTTATTTAATATTCATTTTATATAAAATTTAATTAAATTTAGTTTAATTTTTTAATATTTAAATATTAAGTCTTAGCTATGTTTAGTTTAATTGATTATTAATTTCTTTTATCTAGTATTATTAATGCTTAATAATAAATATTGTATTATTATTATTATTATTATTTTGATCGGTAAAAGGCCGAAGCCAAGATATTTTATTTAAAAAATTTTAAATTACAATGTTCCATTCGATGCGGGCACTGGTAGGAAAGAATGGAGAAGAATATTGTATTATTATTATTATATTATTATTATTATTATTTTAATTAATAGTGATTATTTATTAAAATTAATGATTAATATATAATATTATTATTAACATTAATTCTAGACTAATTGTTTATGTAGACACCCAAAAATGGACAGGCTTGTGAGTTGACATTAAAAACACTAATTTTCATCTATTAATTAATGTTTTTTTAATCATTGATTAATCATCTATTTTCCTCTAAATTCATTCCCCAAATCATCTAATCAAATTTCCAAAATTAATTAAATAATCAATTTTATTTAATTAATTAACCTTAATTGATTATTTACCATTAATTAATTAATTAAATTCAATTTCCTATAGTTTAAATTCAAATATTTAAACTCACTAATTAAATTCTTCTAATTAATTAATTTATAATTAATTTAAGCGCGCTCGAGCTGGAGTAGTACTAGGATGGGTGACCTCCTGGGAAGTCCCGGTGCTTCACCTCTGTGAGCATCACCTAGATCCAATGAGTGCTAAGTGTTCCATTCATTCTCATGAGAGATGGGTTCATGTGAACCACTACTCATGA
>MU225451.1:2063626-2094944 GCA_018584345.1 Thuja plicata
AGTTCACATGGGTAACTCCACCCACCTCTTCAGTTCTAAAAGGTAACTCACAATTAGCTCTTCAGTCAACCAAACTCTATCTCCTCTTTACCAATTGAAGAGGTGGAGTTTACTGATGGCTTCTCTAATTCCTTTTAATCTCACCTGTTCATCTCCGTATCTCTGGGATTGATCTCAACCGTTCATATCATCCCCAATTCCTATATAATAAACCCTTCATAACAATTTGAAGGATCCAGGATTTCAAGCTCTCGCGCGCCATTACTCCGTCAGTTTGGTTCTAGCATTCAAGTCATCTTGCGATCACACACACATTTCAATTAGCAAATTCTTGACACTTCTCAAATCATAGATGTTGTCGACACCAATACTGAGCATCAAAAACAACATTTCAGAAAGAGTAGAAAGAGACAATAGAAGCTTCAAGCGCTTTGGGGTTTGCATTCATTTGTTTTCCTTTTCTTTGCATGTACATTTTATTGGTTACGTTTCAAGTTATTTGTTATTGGTAGCTTTTGTGTATTTGATTTCTATCATTGCAAACTGGTGCTACTAACCCCCGCCTCTAGAAAGCTTGGGAACCATGAATCACGTCGGGTTCATAGATCTCAACATAGCTTGTCCCAAAGATGACTTTCCTTTGCCTAACATTGATATGATAGTAGATCTAACTGCTGGACATCAAATGCTATCACTCATGGATGGATTTTCAGGGTATATTCAGATAAGGATCACACCAAATGACCAACATAAGACAACTTTCACATGTCCTTGGGGCACATATTGTTGGAACATCGTGCCATTTGGTCTAAAAAATGCTGGAGCAACGTATCAAAGGGCCATGACAACTATATTTCATGATCTCATCCACAAAATAATGGAAGACTATGTGGACGACATACTAGCCAAGTCAATGCTTCGCAAGGATCATCTACAAGTATTGGGACCAATCTTTGATAGAATGCAGGAATACAAAGTTCATTTAAACCCAAAGAAATGTGCATTCGGGGTCACAACAGGAAAGCTACTAGGGTTCATAGTGTCACATAGGGGCATTGAAGTAGACCCAAAGAAAGTCAAAGCAATATTGGACATGCCACCACCGTCAAACCTAAGACAACTAAGGGGGTTACAAAGAAGGCTCCAATCAATCAGGCGCTTCATAGCTCAGCTAGCGAACAAGTGCCACCCATTCCAACATCTACTACACAAGGAAATCAAATTCATATGGACAGAGTAATGTGAAAAGGCATTCCAAATATTCAAAGACTACCTCCTCAAGTCTCCTATATTGGTGCCACCAGTCCAAGGTAGACCATTGCTTCTGTATATCTCAGCAACAGAATCAACATTAGGCGTACTCTTGGCACAACATGATGACACAGGTAAAGAGAGCTACTATCTAAGAAGAACATTGGTAGGATATGAGCTCAACTATACACCAATTGAAAAATCATGCCTTGCAGTTGTCTTCGCTTCCCAGAAGCTGAGACATTATATGTTGAGTTACCAAACAAAGTTGATCGCACATATTGATCCCTTAAAGTACCTCCTAAGAAAAGCAGCACTCACCGAATGACTTGAAAAGTGGGTAATGATCTTAAGAAAGTTTTACATTGAGTACGTAGATAGAAAGGCCATCAAAGGGCAAGTGATTGCGGACCAACTAGCAGAGGCACCTATTCGGGATCATCAGCCTATTATTTTTTATTTTCCCGATGAATCTATTATGATACTACAACCAATGATCGAGGTATGGCAACTATACTTTGATGGGTCGTGCACGAACCATGGTGCAGGAGCAGGAATAGTGCTCGTCACTCCAGATAATGATACAATTCCAAAATCTTTTAGACTCAACTTCCCCTGCACAAACAACATAGCAGAATATGAAGCACTGGTCATCGGTCTAAAGATAGCAATTCAATGGAGAATCAAGAATCTTAAGGTCTACAAAGATTCGTAGTTGGTCATTAGCCAAGTCAACAATGATTATATGACAAAAGATGAGAAGCTAATACCATACAGAGCACAGATGGAAAGATTGTGCACTTAGTTCTAATACATCTTCTTTGAGCAAATACCACGAGCTCAGAACAAAGCTTTAGATGCGATGGATACCATAGCATCACTGCTTGATATGCCAAGCAATGAACACGATTCTAGTTTCTAGTGGAACAACTCATGGTGCCATCACGTCAAGCATCCATCACAGAATCAACATGCATCCTTGTTGGTCCTGAAACTCCATGGTACCAAGATGTATATAATTACCTCCAAAATAGTGTCTTACCTCCCAACTTGTCTAGAAACTAGAAAACATCCCTCATTCACCAAACCTCTAGGTATACCATCCACTCAACTACTCTTTATAGACGAAGTCTAGACAAAACGCTACTACGATGTCTCACTTCCACAGAATCCCAGAGAGCTATGTACAAGGTACATGAAGGAATTTGTGGAACTCACGAAGGTGGAAACAACTTAGCTAGGAAGATCATCCACATGGGATACCACTGGCCCACGATAGAGACAGATGCAAACAAATATATACAAAGTTGTAGGCAATGTCAGATTCATGGAGACCTCATCCATGCACCAGCCCAATAATTAAATCCTATCACTTCACCATTGCCATTTTCCATGTGGGGCTTTGACCTAGTGGAAAAAATTACACCTTCTTCAGCAAATGGACACAAATACATCATAACAGCAACCGAGTACTTCACTAAGTGGGTGGAAGAAATTCCCCTCACTTACATAACTGGAAACCAGATATCAATGTTCATACTTGATCACATCATCTATCGATACGAGATCCCTCAAACCATCCTGACAGATCACGGTATGCCTTTCCAAAACAAAGATATTGAAGAGCTATGCAAACAATTTCAAATCAAACAAGGATTCTCTTCATTTTATTATCCTCAAGGGAATGGCCAAGCCGAAGCTACGAACAAAACAATTTTGAAAATCTTGAAGAAAACAGTTAATGAATCAGGACGCGACTGGTATTTACAGCTTAGTCCTACATAATGGGCATATAGAACTAGCGTGAGAGAACCTACAAGAGCCACTCCTCTCTACCTATTCTATGGATCAGAGGTGGTCCTACCCCTCAAAGTGGAAATCCCATCCCTGAGGATATCACTAAAGAAACTGATTTCAGATGAAGACTACAAAGTGGCAAGGCTCAGTGAATTGGAATTACTAGATGAAATAAGACAACATGCATTCAACCACTTACAAGGCTATTAGAATCTCCTTAGAAGGAACTATCATAAGAAGGTGAGGTCATGAATATTTGAGGTAGGAGACCTTTTCCTCATGGGAAATCAAAGGAACCAAGTAGAAAGAGTGAAACCAGAAAAGTTTGAGCCTAACTAGCCAGGATCATATGTCATTATCAGCTCTACCCAGAGTGGGGCATACCAAATGGTGACACCAGAAGGAGATAAAATCCCTGGATACATCAACAACATGAACCTCAAGAGGTTCTACACTTGAGGTCTCAATGGTTAAGGCACCTATCTACATATCCAGAAAATACCAAAAAACAAAATAAAACAAAATGTTACCTTGGTGAAAACCTGGCAATCAGGCGCCTTGGTGACAGCAAAAAACAAAAATTAAAGAGAAAAAAAATCGCTCTTTCAGTGAAAACCTGGCAAACAGGCACTATTGAGTAGGTACCTTGGTGAAAACTTGGAAAATAGGTGCCAAGTGTTCAAATCCAGCTTCACCATCAATGAACTCCAAAATCCAAGGCTTGAGCATACTTCAAATGCAAGACTAACTACCCAACCTGTATCCACAAGCACAATCCACTATGAGCACCAACACTTATCCATGGTTAGTACTAGTCCACCCAACTAGGGGCGGTTCTAAATGTCTTGAAAAAATACCTAAAAATCAGAAAACTCATCAAAAAATCCTAAAAAGATCAAAATGTTCTGAGAAAATTAATCTTCATAAAAAATAATAACAAAATTGCAAAATCCCAAGCAATAAATCCAACTTGGTTATCAAGAGAGCAGAGGGTGATCAAGCCCAGTCAATCAATGTCACAATCATGAGCTTTGCGAATCAGCATTGGGCCCATATGACACAGATTTATCAATCTATCGAATCTATTAGCAAGAAACTGGCGACCAAGCCAATCTATCAAATGTCACAATCATGAGCTTTGCGAATCAGGATTGGGTCCATCTGACATAGCCTGATCAGCCATCCAAAATGATCAATCAATCAAATCCTATCAAATGTCTTACATAGTGATGGATATGCTCAAAACCAGACATGTCAGTATTATATGAGTCATCTATTACTGAAACCAGACACACTCAAGCAATCAAGTCAATCAAGCCTATCAAAAGAGTTGAGCCAATCAAGATAATCCAACTGAATCAAGGAACCACCCAAAAATGTTGACTAGGTCAGTCAGTCGATCAGATGTCAGTCTATATTTCACGGTTATGTTCTTACACTACTCCAGGATCCAGCATGTGAGGAGAGTAGCTATGATAGATCATGACTTATTGTCTTTGATTGTTGTCCATTGAATGTTCACTTCGATTTCAGGGCCATGATGATTTAGGATAAATGCGGTAGGCACTATCAATTATCTGGCAGCCGTGCAGTTCCACGATTTGAGCTTAACCCTGGGAAAGAATTAGACATTCCTTCTCTTTTATCTGCTTGTTTATTTTATAGAATCAAGAGCTCACGGTGCTATTCATATGGACTCTGAGTTTGTTGGGGTTCTATCTTGGTTTCTATGGTCTTTTCTTTTTTTTTGCAATCAAGAGCTCACAATGCTATCCAAATGGACTCTAGGGGCGTAGGAGTTCTATATAGTTTGCCTTGGTATTTTCTTTATGGAATCAAGAGCTCATGGTGTTATCCAGATGGACTCTGGGTGCATAGGAGTTCTATCTTGGTTTCCTTATTTCGGTTTATTCAGAGGGAAAAGCAGTATCCAAATGGTCAATATTTAGGTTCTTTTGGCTTTCTTTCTTTTCAAACAAAGAACATAGCTGAACCCAGATGGTCAATATTTGGGTACACTAAGTTCTCTTTCTAATCAATCTCTCTACTCCTAATTATCAAGAGTTCCTAGCGGTATCCAGATGGTATGTGATTTGGATGCATTGGAGGCTCTTCATAATTTCAAAAAATAAAAAAGATGCAATGATGACAAAATATGGAAACAGGGGCAGTGACTTGGGACACTCATCCTTTCTATCAATTCATATCTATAAAAAAATCAAAACTCCTTTCTATCATCCCATATCTATCAAATCAATCCCAGAGAGAATATTTCCAAACTATCTTCCTTCTAACTAACACATGCATTAGTCAGATGTTTTGTGCATAATAGATTGCATCCATTCCATTTAAATGCATCAGAAAAAATGAAAAAAACATAGCAGTTGCATACATGATAAATCATAAAATCACATGCATCCATAAGCATCTCATGTAAACATGAATTTTATTTCCACCATCCTGCATAAACATGTCAGTATCATAGGAAAAGTAAATCATCCATCTACGAGTCTACATAATAGAATTATATTGCATATACAGTTTCATCACCTAAACCAAATCATGTAGAATCATACATATAGAAAGTAAACCAATGCATATCATATCAAATCACTAGTTGCATCTCATATAAATCAAAATATTTGAGTACAATGAACGGTCGCAAGTTTGAACAAAGGAAGGTAATCAACATATATATCAATAAATATCAGTGTGATGGGATACAAAAATGGATAAGCCTCAGAGTATATCAAAGAAACATCACTACAAACATGGTACATGATACAAAAGAGGAAAGATATCAAAATTAGCAGGTGCTACCCCCACCCTCGCCGCTAGGTGGACGAGGGGGTGGCATATCAGTAGTAGGTCTCTGTGATGAACTAGGAGCACCAACACCACTACTCTGTGATCTCTGTGATCTCTGATCCCTACTTGATCTCTGGGAGGCTATATAACTGGGAACTCTCTGCTCTGCAAGAACTGTACCCTCATAATAGCATCTCCAATACTCAATCTCTCTCTGAGCATCACGCCCAGATCTATAATATTTATCCAAAACATCCCGGTGAGAAGCATCTTGTACACTGTTAATAAAAGAATGGACCTCCGCTCAAGCTTGTATCTCTCTAGCCTCCACTGCAGTCATCTTGGCCTTGGCTGTTGTAACCCTAGCCTCCAAAGCAGTGGCACGGGCATCAGTGGAAGCAAGTCTGGCCTGCAAATCAGAAACCCATTGCATGAGTCTCTCCATATTAGAAGGATCTATGTCCATCCCTCCCATGGACACATCCATGTCACCCTCCTCATATCTATCACCCAATCCCTCATCTGCCCTCCCCCTCACCACTCAAGAATCATCCTCACTCTTCGAGCTCTCACCAGTACTGCTGCCTATACTGCTACTGCCGGTAGAGGAGCTCAAGCCTGCACTCTCTGCATCCAAGACATCAATGTCTATATCCCCTATCTCAATATCTACATCCTCAGCAACCACCATATCCTCCACTCTTGGAGCCAAAACAACACCAGTACACCGACGTACTCTCTGCACTAACTAAGGTGCCTCCTCCTCCATTGCCTCCTCATCCTCCAACATAGAACTCAACCCAACTCTCTGAGTACTAGTCTGGCCACCCCTCATCCTCACTCCACCACCAGCACCCCCAAGACCAGGATCATCTCCCCCATCATTTCCTGTAATACCCCTCTAACCCTAATACAAGTTTTGTGCTTTCTGAATGAAGTAAGATCTTTAGATGTTTCCTTATAGATTAATACTTGTTTTCCTATAAGCTGTTTATAATAATTTCATCGGCTTGTACCTGAGAATTCTAATATCAGACATATTGTCTGAAGGTATCATTTATGTATGTGTTTGTCCCCATGTATGTATAAAGGACCTTCAATACCTTTCTGAACACAGTTAGGATGTTATGTGTTGGATGGATATAGATATATTCTTCTATTAAAGTTTCTTTCGATGAATCTTGTATGTCACTTAATGATTTAGGATATTTATTATGATTATGGTGATTTATTATTAGTAGTGATTATTGACTAACCCAATGCTCAGATTCTAACCCTCATTATGATAATGTTACATTCTTTGTGTGCATGTGTGTATGCGTGTATATATGCATGATGTGTTTTCATGATTCAGGACGAAGTCGTAGTTACTCACATGGATGAGGTCCACACGATGTATCGATCCCAATCATTTGTCTGTAATGTCTTCTTTTATATGTACATTGATGCACATGTATTTCTTCTCTGTGATGCAGGCTTGCAAGTACTAGGCATCAACTTCACCTGGCTTCACAGGTCTGAGCGTGCCCCAAAATCCTTGATCATTGTTGTTGTTATGGAGACAGTGCCAGGTCCCGCAAGACTAAGCCTAGCCTTGATCCCTGCTCCCGGGTTGGGTATTTTTGGGATTTGTCCTTTGATTGTGGATATTCATTATAGTCCCTAGGACTAGGTGAATATTGTTTTGTGGTTGGATTATCGGTTAGGAATAATTTGATGGTATTATGGAATTAAATATGTGGTAATAAGCCTTTTCTAAGTGTATTCATTAATGCATGATTATAATAATAATATTTGCATGGATATATATACACATAGGCATGTGGGTGCACACATATGCATATGTCTATATATATGGTTATATAAATATGCTTATATAAATGTTTTAATATATTTGTGTGTTTATGTATTTATTTATTATGTGCCTTTTTATTTTTACGAAAGAAATTAACTATTATGTGAAATTATAACTCGATCTATAATTTTTCCTTTAAAAAAGAAAAGTAACTAATCTTTATCTAAGGTGAAAGCTATAATAAAATAAAAGAATTTACCTAAAGCATGAAATTAAACCATAAATTAACAAAGGTGGTAAATTAACCAAAGCATTCCCGGGAAACTATTTACACATTAATTTATCTAAAAAAACTAATATAGTCCAAACAAATAACCAAAAGATAGTTGTGGATGGTTGCATCGGTTGAAAATTCTTGTGCAACCAATCCTATAACATATTTATGTAAGGAGATTTGGAAAGTAAAGGGAGAGGAATAAAATAGGAAAATCGACATACAACCAAAGAATATTGGTGGTGACATTCAGAGGAAAACTCTATGATTTAAAAGCTTGAAGAAGTTGGAATTGGCTGGAGTGGGTTGGGAACTTCTTCAAAGGTTTCTCCGCAGGACTCCAGGTAGGCTCTACCTAGAAAGAGAATGCTTTTCATATGAAATTTGTTCTTGATGTGTGTGTTTTATTGTCTGCTAGTGTTATATTAGATCAGAGGAAATCTTTAATGGTGGTAATGCTATGTTGCTTTCTCATATTATTGAAAAGTTGATGACTATCTTCATGATAAGTAATGATAGTAAGTGTTCATGCCATTTGTCCTTCTTTATGAGTTGTCTCCATTAGATGTGATGCCTATTACCTTGAACCTTCATCCTTTGATGCTTGTGAGTTGCAATACTCTCTCTCTCTCCCCTATTAGAATAGTATGTTTTGAGTTTATCCTTCTTTACCTTGCATCTAGTGGTGGGAATAGAATTACAGACATAACCCAAAGGTAGGATGGGTTTGAGGGATTTTTTGGAAGGGGAACAGAGGGATCTCAACTGGGTATCTCTCTGATTCTACTTTCTAGACTACCATCTTACCCAGTTTTACCTGAAAGGCCAATCTGTCAGTTGTTGCCTCTGAGATGCACAAAATTTTACCACATGCGTAGTTTTGGACTCCACCTACGTAGCTTGCGTGACCACCTATGCAGCTTAGGGTTCCCACTTGTGCAACTTCATGACCACCTGCGCAGCTTGGGCTACCACCCGCGCAGGACTCTTCTAGGTTGGTTTTTAAGGTTTTAGAAAGGGTTTAGGGTGTCGTGTTGACCCTGGGTTGACCCTAGGGGGTGTGTAAACTTGTATGACACTTATTTTTCATATGGTTTTAGGTTTAGGATCTTTTGGAACCCTCTCAAGAGTTTGGGATAATTTTGGGAACCTTGATTAGGGTTAGGGTGGTCTCAGTCCAATCTCAGCCGTAGGGCGGAACATAAAATATAACATTTAGGTATAAGATACATAATTTTAATTCCTTATATTTTAAGTTACATTTTATGTAATACCTTCCAGGATGTTTGAGAGTGGTTTCGGTCTCCTAGGAGTTCAAATAAAGATTTTAGATTTTGTAGGTTTTAGGAAATTTCAGACTTAGCCAATTTCAGGAATCAACATGTTTTCTGCAATATGATCTTGTTATGATATTTTTTGGTTTGAGATGGTACCAAAAGGAACTGGTTATATGGTTTTTGCATAATAATTGATTATTGGTCCATTTTGATGTCTTCTTATGTGTTATCTACCATCTTGAATCTCAGATTAGGGTTTAGGACTGTCTGGTGGATTAGGGTCAGTCAGTGATCCCCTAAACCCAATCCTAGATTGCTACGATGTTATAATTTATGTTTTAATGAGTTTCATGATGTTATTGTGTTGTTGAGAATCCCTTTTGATGCATTTGATGCAATGTGCTTGTGTTTTATCTATCTGTGTACTCGATTGCGGTTTAGGGTTGTCCAAAGGATTCAGGACAATGAGTACTTTCCTAAACTCAATTGTTTGATATTGTGACATTGTTATTTCTTCCTATGGATTATTATGTGGGCATGTTATGCCCTTTTGATGTTTGCTAAAGGTAGGGAACCTAAGAAAACTAGGTGATTGGCTCACAGTGGAGGTCGGGGCCCTAAGTGGCTAGTACCAGGGTAACCCACTGTGGAGTTGTTTAATCCAGTGATAACAATAATAATTTATGGGAAGGGAACTACACATTAACTAAGATAAGCCTCTCCCATTCCGATAGTGCTAGTTAAGGCTACGGATGGGAGTGGGAGAAGGTGCTATTGCGATAGCACAATCAGATAGTCTCATCCCTATGAGAGATGTTTGGTTCCACATGTGCCTACTTGGGGGCCGGGGCCCAGAGTGGCTGACCAGGGTAACCCAAGGGGTGAGGGCTATGTGATGACACTCACCTAGTGTGTGTCTTAGAGTTCCTACCAATGTGCTTTATGTCCCTGTGATATTTTTGTGTTTTCAATTGTGTGATGTTTTGGGAAGGGCTATCATCACCATCACCTTAGGAGTATCCTAATTGTTACCTTCTTGCGTGGACCTTGGTCTCTGTCTCCTAGCATGGGGGAGTGGACTCTTTTTGGATCCATGTGGTTGGGTGGTTAATATTTTTATATCAAGGTTTTGTTCGTGGTTCGATGGATGTTCTTGGCTCATGTTCCTTCTGAATTTACACTTTTGAAGACTTCTTATTGTATATGTAAAGATGTGCTTATGCATGTGCATTCTTGTAAAAGAAATCTCTTGTAAATCATTGGATTGTATGATATGATGTATATCAATGTAATTCAAAGCAATGTATAAGGGAATGGGTAGATCCAGGAAAAAGGAAAGGGAAAATATTATATGTTATCAATATGAAAAGATAATTGTTTAAGGTATTTATTCACATATCTTTTATTACTTTTGGTATCCAAGAAATGATCTTAGAATTAGTATGAAATAATGTATTTACAAATGAATGTGCTATCTCTTGATGTATGGTTGTGGAAAACTATTATGAGTTAATGAATATTTGAATAATTAGCTATATGATTTAATATTGGATTATGGTTACTATGTTTCACATATGCGTATGAAATAATAAAGTATATAGGGAATTGCATATCCATCGAATGTTTATCTTTCACCTAAATTCTTAATGAATAGTTTTAATAATGACATGACTTTAGTAAAGGATAACTCATATGGATGCATGCTAAAATATTAGGATTGATGGTAAGATTATGTTATGCCCTGGATTCCCGTCCCTACATTTTGTGTGCAAAATGTTGGGCCCCCCTTTTTTTGTTTTGTTCTGCTTGCGGCTTTGCCTTGTCTTTCTTTCCCTTTTTGTTTTCTTTCTCTGGGGTTTTCTTCCCCCGGTGCGGTGTTTCATTCGTTTGGTTTTCATCTCCGGGACTCCGGTCCCGGAGGTTGTCCTTCATTGGAAACCAGATTCTAGACTCTGAGATTCTCCGCCATGATGTTCTTAAGGATATTATCACGAGGAATCCTCAGGCCCAGAGTCCGGAGGTTTTGCTTGTCCGGAGATCGTCAAAAGGAGGAGGATTACCTTTTTACCATGGGTATAAATAGAGATTATCTATCACTTTCGCATTTACCGTGATTAAAACCTTCAAGTACTTAGAGCAAATTAGAGAGCGATTTCAAAGCGATTAACAGAGAATTTGCAGAGAGTTTATAGTAATCAGCGCTTAACATTTTCAGTCATTCTCAGGCAAGTGCAAGTGCTTCGTGGTAGTGACTCTGGCCGTTTGACAACTTGAGCTATTGCAGAGCTCCCGTAGTAATCTTTCTCTTTCCTCCGCCTTCTGCGTTCTCAGGTTGGTGTTTCTGTTTTCCGCTCTTTGGTTTTTTTTGGTTTCGTTTGGTTTTTGTTTGTCTATTTTGTTTTGTTTGTCTGTCTTGTCTGGTCTACTGTCTTCTGGTTCTGCCACCCGTTGGTGGGTCGGCTCTGCCCGAGGGTTGTTTTCCCTCTATGCAGAAGTAGTCTGTTTGTAAAATATATAAATAGTTGTATATATGTGTTTTTGCCTTGTCTGGTTTTCCCGCGGGCGTCATCCTGCATTGTATACTCATGTATATATGTGTATAGCTGTGTATAACCTCTGTATATCTCCTTGTTGCTATGTATATATCCCTTGGCTCCATGTATATCCTTTTGAGTGGCTTGACAAGCTGTCGAGTCACCTCTATTTCTGGTTTTTCGCCTCTGAACTCACTTTGGGGCAGAAAACCACCTGTTTAAAACTTGGCTCTCGGCCGGTTTCAAATAAGAAGTTTTCTCTCTCCTCCATGAAGACTGTCAGAACCTCATTTATGTCCCATGTGCACAATCAATTATAGCCAAGTGGCTTTCCCTTTTCGCGCATTCGGACAGTTGGCTACGCCGTCATCGCCATCACTTCCATTTAATACCTTCGCACGTGGCGCCCACATGGGCTTGATGACTTGGCTTTTTACACGTCCTCACCAATGGTCACTTCTCTGGGCCTCGGGCCTCTTACCACCATCTATCCTGTGTCTTTGCTAAGCGTGATAAAATTCCCCTAGACCCGGAGGTGTAATGAAGATTTTAAGTTTACGATATATTTTGCTTTTCGGTTACCTTTGCATGATACTAACTTTTTAGGAAGGCAAACACCGCGGTGGTGAGATATCTGGACCTCAGAATGATTACTTTGATAAAAATGTTCTGACGGTCGCTTTGCCTTGCAGGTTCCTGGAGTTCAGCTTCCAAACATGTCTGAGGCATTTGTGTCATCTCCGCCCGAAAGTCTGGAGCTACCAACCGCAACAGAGACCAGGGCAGCCGTAAAATCCAAGATGGAGAAGGCCCTGGAAAAGTTTCCCCTCACCATGAAGTTAGTACAGGATAATGTTATTGTGGGCTCAAAGATTGAGTCCAAGGTAAAACTGATGACCGACACCAATGTTGGAACTTGGGCAGAAATGCAGGCCTTGGTAAAGGTAATGCATATCTAGCGACAGGCTGGAGACCAGCTAGCAATCAATGTCGGGGGCTCCGAAATCCTCCGGGAAGCTTGCTTCCCATGCTTCGTGCAATCTCCAGAGCTTATCTTAACACTGGCTGCCAACTACAACTCTTCCATCTGGGCCGTCATGCTCGCAGCTGCAGAACCCACAGGATACCCCACTCCAGCGGTGTCCCTCGACCCAGTTACATTCCAGGCAGGCCTGGGTATCCCACAATTTGATAGGGCTACGGTGGTTACAAGGACCGATGCCTTGACCCATTTTACACAACTGGAGGATGCTGCCCGGGTATATATGAATACCCACTGGCTTAAGGCCCCAAAGAGGGACCCAAAGAGAATGAAGATAGAGATTCCCCGCTCTGAATTCAAGGAGAGCATCCAAATGGGAATGATAGCATTAGCCCGGGTCTTTAGGCAACCCTCCGCCCAGGAGTTTTCCAAATGGATGTACTATTTCCTCCTCGACATCTCCACCAAGGGAGAATTATTTGACTGGGTGATAATAATCTCCAACCACATCGACTCCCAGTTCCAGTAGTTGAACCGGAAGAATTTCTATATGTCTTCTTATGTTTTCTGGGCCATGGCGCAGCAGAGGCCCCATTCCAACAACCTACTTACTGACGGCGTACTCAGGGTTGGCTCGGGACAAAAAGCACCATGGGACCATTTCCCACAGATTCAATGGGAGGCCAGCTTCCCCAGTTTCTGCCAAGTAAACGATGCGTTCGTTTACTACCATCTACTTAAACCCACTCGGGATGCCGGATACCGCCTGTCTACTGAGGCGATGAAGTTGGTCCATAGTTATGGACACTATTATATTCAGTTCCAGCAGCATACATACATTAGGGTCACCGGCTTCTCTGGGAAACCCTACTTGTTACCCAGACATTGTGGGGACAAGATCATGCTGCTGGAATATTGCAGACAGATTATGGAGCTGCATGCCTTCTTTGCCCTCAAGAAGATCCCAAACATCCCGTTCCTAATCACCTGCGGGAACTACACATGCAATCTGGCCGCAGCAAAGGAGGCAGATAATGAACTGAAAAGTTATAACTTACAAGAATTTTATCTAGCGTGGAAATTTTTTGATCCGCATGGCAAAATTGCAGCGGCAATGCCCCGAGCTTCAGAGCCCCATCACATACACATATAGGACTTATGGGAAGATTGCTAGGATGATGTGGATGTACAGAGCCGACACTATATCAGAATGACGGCCGACATGATGCATAAATTGAAGCTCTGGAAGTTTCTGGCAGACTTCTCAGACGCCACCCCCACCATCGATCCCTAGTACAAGGAAAAGGGGATCGAAAAGAAGGCCCTCCCACCAGTTAACTGGGCCGCCCCGGGAGAGCCCATGATTGAAGACTTCACTCGAGAGGTGGTCGAGAGAAGCCACGCCTATTTCAAGAAGGTGTGCCCTGGGAGTACCCATCGAGCAGCCCAGCCGACACAAAAGTTAACTCCACCGCCGGTACCTAAAATGACCCCGGGGGCCGGGACTTCTTCACAGGGGGCAGATAAGGGAAAAAGAATAGTTACAACCCCTTCTGCGTAAGAAGTCCCCATCGCAGAACAAATAAAATATTCGGTGGCGGCCTCCCAATAAATGAGGGAGGAATTGATAACGAAGTTGGCCACCCCACCGCTCATGACCGGGACACTTCGTCCTCCTTCCTCCCCATCATTGGTAGCCTTAATGGTCAAGGCGACGGGGGTGGATCCGCTGGAAGCAGTAGCAATAAGAGATGTGGGACCTCCTTTGGTTACCCGGAGGAAGAAAAAGCTCAACAAAAAGCCTAAGGCAGAACCAGCACCGGAGGCATCCCTCCACCGAGAAGTAGAGATCCTTTCTTCTAGTTCCCCTGAACCGGAGAAAGAAACAGAGCCCGTAGAGGTCCCGGGCAGTCCCCCTCCGGAAGAAGAATTTGATGTGTTTGCGACCGATGAGTTCGGTAACTTGCAGGGGGACGATGCACAAGCAGAGGCAGAAGTCTCAGGGGAAGAACAAGAGGCTGCAGAGCAAGAAGATGTGGAACAAGAGCCTGCACAGGAATAGGAGTAGCAGGCAAAAGAAAAGGAGCCAGAATCAAAAATTATCTCTGGGGCTCAAGAAATGCAAGGTCCAGGAGTGGACCAATAGAAACCAAGTGAACAAATGGCATCAGCTGGGGGAACCGGACCTTTGGGAATAAATGTAACCCCAGCTGCCACGTTCCTAGTTCCACTCCTAGGATCCTCTTTTGGGCAGGTGATCACAGCGGCCCAAACTCTAAATCTTGGCCCAACACCTCCCCTACTGCCAACAGAGGAAGGGGCCCTGACAAAAGAAGAACAAAGAGGACAAGAAGAAGAAGAGCAGCTCAAAGAAGAAATCCCCGAAGAAGCCTACCAAGGTCCAGACCCAGCAATAGACATACAGGACAAGGCTGAGGAGATGGAGATCGAAGAAAATGTTGCTGCAAAAAAGGATGGGGCAGGGAGAGGAATGGATGAGGTCCACGCCGCTGAAGAGTAACAGCCACCAGATACTGGGAAAGAATCAGGAGAAAAAACTCTGGCAGGAAGGCCACCCCTACCACCTCAATGGCTGATAGAGAGCAGAAAAAGAAAAGCTCAGTCCGCTCCGGTGATTCCTCTCTCCCTGGCCGAAATGATAGCCCAAGTTCAGGCCCTGCCAAAAGAAAAGAAAGCCCGGACAGTTCACACTCTTCAAACTGGGTCGGGCAGAGAAATAGTTGCCGTTGTGGCAACACCTCCCCCATACGCTGATGAAGCAACCGTAGATCCTGCAGACTACAATGTTGCAGAGGTGTCCCCAGGCAAAAGGGGAAAGCAAGGTGAGGTAGACTTGCTAAAGGAGGCAGCAAGGGCAGTGGAAGCCCGATATGAGAAAGAGGCCCAGAGGCTCAAGGCTGAGAAGGAAAAAAATGCAAACCTTATGGGTTTGCTTACTGAGCTGGCCCGACCCATCAATACCACTCCTCCAGAGACCTCCGCATCAGAAGAACTACCGCAGAGTGACATAGATTCCTTGCGAGTAATGAAAAAGAAAGCCCAAGCAGTGGATGAATGGGTCGCCCTACAGATAAGAAACACCCAGCGTTTCCTGGCGTCCACTCTCCCAGATCTATACATGGCCTGGCAAGTTATTCATCAGGCAGAAGCGGTTATTGAGTAGTGGGAGAGTGACGCCAAAAATTACCAAGCATGGAAGGTGGAGCTCAAAGAGCTCCTTGCCTTGGGAGAAGACATGATTTCTGAGTTCGAAATTCTGGGTGAAGTGTCATTTGATTTTGTAAGAACTCAGCACGCTAGACTTGACCTCACATTGGAGGTAACCAAGCAACTGGTAGAGTCCTTGCAAGAGAAGGTAAATACTATAAAATATTCTTTTAATTTATACAAGTCTTTTGTAATAAAGGCTTCCGGGGTTGATCCCCTTAGCACGGATACATATACCCTCGAAGATTCAGTTTTGGGGAGTTTTGATGAAATGATGAAGTCCCGGTATCAATCCTCGGAGGGGATAGATGGGGCCCAGATGGAAAAATTAACCAGCATGATACTCAAAGGTCATGACGAGGTGAGGATGGCAGATGAGTTTAAAGAGAATGTTTTGGATCTTGGGGAACAAGTTGAAATGGCCAAGCACAGAAGGGCCAGCCTAAAAGATATAGATGAAGATGGCATTTCCCGCCTCCTCCAAGCCTTCAACAATAATAAGCAACCTTGAGCTTTCTCCGGAGGCCGGGGGGAACTCAAGTGTTGGGCATTATTTATTCTTTGGGGACGTAAGTTCTCGGATCCTGGAGTCCCAGATCCAAAATTTTGTATTCTTTAAAGTGATTTGTGTCCCGGTCCCCGAGGCCGACCGATCACTTTCAAAAGTGGTTAATAAAGGATGTCAGAAGGTAGTTGGCCACATCAAGGGGCGTCAGCTCGACAATTGGTTTTTTGACAGGGTGGTCTTCTTGAGGTGCCGCTCAGAGGTACATCTGGCACATTAGAGACAGGGCGCCACATTTCCCATTTACGAGGCATGTAGCCTCAGTCCCCGAGGGACCTACTTCCTTCTTTCTCCTTTCTGACTCTTTTCTCGAGACCGATTCTTCTGATGTATATTCTTGTCTTATTCTTCTGACATGGCAGACCTATTCCTTCTTTAGGTCTTTTGTAGGGTGCCGCAGGTAGTACCGGCCCCCAGATATTATATTTTATTAGAACATGATGTAAATAGGGTTAGGGTTAGAAGAGAGTTGTATAAATAGGTAGATCGACCCATTTTCAAGGGTCGGCGAAATTGATGATTTTGTTGTCCATAGCAATAGCAAAGTAATTTCTCTTTTCAAGTTGCAGAGATCAATGCTCCATTATTCTGTTCTCAATAGTTAGATGGTCCCCTGGAGCCACCATTGTATCACGCACCAGTGCTTGTTGGAAGGAATATTAATGAAGAAGGAAGAATTCTTGGCAATGATGTTGACATTCCTGCTTCTGAGTTAATGGTATTTCATATTTTAATGTTCTTTAAGTATTCTACTCTGATATGTTAAAGTAAATTAACGAACTCTTTATTCCCGCTACTGATAAAATGCTAGCTGATGGTTATGTGTTTCTTCGGTATTTCGTGTAGTTTATCAGAGTATTATCAATGTTCCAGACATTTCAGCATGACTGTAGTTAGATGAAATACTTCTAACCCTGTAGGATCTTTTTTGTTTTATTTTCTAAGTGTAGAATGCTTGGGGAAATCTTACTTTGATCGAATCTCCAGAGAAAATGAGTTGAAGAAACCAACTATCCCCCTCAAAAATAGTCACTTCTCCCAATCGAGCCCCGCACCGTCGAGACCCGACACCCAGGTGCTTGAAGGGCCAGAGAATATAATTCTCTTGGACAACCTTTGCAGGCAGAGTTGGTCGGTATCCCCGAAACCCAATGATAATTTATGACTGTTGGTAGACTCGGTCAGCAAAACCCCATCAACAGAAATTGGTGCTAGAAGGAGGGCATGAACTCATCCCCCTCCCAAGATTCTGATTTTACACCTCCTGAAGGTTCCCCGAGTCATAGTTTTAAGAGACAAGCCTTCAGCGGGATTGGATCTTTCTCCCCATCTAGGTTTGAAAGAGTCCTTAGGTCTACCCCGAATCCTGGGAGGTTTGTCGAACTCGAGCCCGTTGCTCGAAAGAAGCGGACCTCGAAAATCATACCAGCCACTATTGTCTGGGGATCTACCATACCTCCAAATACCCAAGCTTCTCAGATAATTCTGGGAATCACCACCCAAACTACCCAACATATAGTTCCCCCAATGGCCATATATTTTGGCAACATCGGGTCCCCAATGGGAACTTTTTCGGCGCAATCAACGACTTACCCTCCCACCCGAAGAAGATTTGCCCACGATATGAGCACTTAGGCTCACGGACCGCGAAAGAACACTTACAGGCATACAAAGATGCCATGAACTGACACCAGATCCAGCATGAAGATGTTGTGACTCAGATGTTTCCCTTGTCTTTAGGGCAAGACGAGATGAACTGGTACCTTAACCTTCCTGCCAACTCCATAAATAGTTGGCAGGACATGGAGGACGCCTTCCTGACAGCCTTTCGTGTGCATGTGGACCCAGCCTGGTCCCATAGCCAGTTCATCTCTATCAGAAAGGAACCCAATGAACCTCTTGCAGCATTTAATCATAGGTTCCAGCGCACCCTGAAATGGTGCACGGGCCCTTTTATTCCATCCCCAGAGGTAACCATACAGACCTACCTCAACGCGATGGACCCTTTCGTTTCCACTCTCCTTTGGAGAACAACCGCCGCGGGCGACCAGGACACCTTGGCAAAAGTCTACAACCTAGCCCTAGAGTTGTCCTATGGTCTTAACAAATCCCCAGGCGGGATTGGGCAGAACACGCCTTTCAACATGATCCCCGACAGAACTACATATGCCGGGGGATACAACCCCAATCTGGTAATAGGTGCCCCCTCGATGGCGGTGAACCTTCCGCCACCCTTAATAGACCAACAGGTACGGTATGTTTACCCGACCCAGACCCAAATGACACCGGGTCTGGAAGTCTTCCCTTGGAATCAGCCGCAGCAAGCGCAACAACCTCAGACACAATCGTACAGAGTGCCCTTCTTCCAGTCGTCCGCGACTGGAGGATTGCCGCCCTCGACTCTAGCTAATACTGCTGCCTTTCCAGGAGGCCAACAACAGCAACAGCTGTCACATTGTGACACAAACACTCAGTTGATCGCCGAGGTCAAATCCCTCTGGCGAATGTTGTCCACCTTGACTATGGACATGGGCCAACTGAAGGCGGGGTCCTACGTACCCCAGAATCTAAATTCCCAGAGAGGAAATATTTTATCTGGCCAACGAAACAACAATGTCGGAGGAAGAAACTTCAACAACGGGTCTAGGTCCAACCAGCAACAATGGAATAATAACACGAACACCGGAGGTCCACCTCTGAGCCAAAATGCCAACCAAAATGGCGCTGGACCATCACATTTTATGTCAGTCGTAGACTTCCAACCCATGACTAACTGGTGTAGATTGCACAATACAGGTTCACACAATGAGGTGAATTGTGCCACTTTAGAGAAGGTCATCATGATCTCCCATTTGGATAGGCAGCAGTCGTACGATACCGCCCCTCTAGAACCCCTTGTCCAGGAGCCAACACACAGTGCCTTCACCTATGACACCATCTTCTTCGGAACTTCTGGGGAGGATGAAGAAGAATCTTAGCTACAGGGATTCTTTGATGAATCTATCCCGCCCTTCGAGGCCAACACTTTTACTAACCCACAGACTCCATACAAAACTCAGAGCTAGGCTGGTAAAGGACCAGCTTACACACCCACACCTCCAATCAAAGATACTCCTCCTACCTGGAATAACGCAAATGACCGACCTGTCCCTCCAAAAGGTCCTAACCCTAACCAAGTGAGGGACCTCGCTGAGGAAAATCACCCATTCCTGGGAGGAAGATTCGATATCACGAAGGTGTTAGAGCAGACCACCACCTCCATGACCTTGATGGAGGTTTTGCTAAACTGTCCCGAGTAGAAGAAGTCCCTCCTGAAGCTCTTAGGGAACCCGGAAGCCATTAGCCGCCCACCTAAGACTGTCTCCTTCGAAGATGCTAATGTGGCTGTCTTTCAGGGAAATAATGAGGATCCTCCCTTCCTACTAGGCCTGAATATCCACGGCAAAAATATACACAATTGCCTAGTAGACTCCGGGGCTTCAGGTAATATCATTCCCTTGTCCATTTGTCAGAAACTCGGATTCCACCCCACCCCATCTAATGGTGCAGTGATCCAGCTGGATAAGACCACTGTAAAAATGGTGGGGGAATTGAAGAACATCCGTATACATCTTATCGAGGACCCCAGGATAGCCAGCATCATTGACATCCAAGTGGTGGACATCCCAGAGACTTACGGGATGTTACTAAGTCAGAATTGGTCTAAGTCCTTGAATGGGTACTTTTCGAATGACTTCACCCACCTATGGCTTCCATGGGAGGGAGAATCAAATAAGATCTGGGTTGAAAGTGAACCCCGGATGAAGTAGGCCCTTACCGAAGTTTGGAGGGTCAATGAGGTCCTTTTCTCTGAGACTTCCCTAGGGATGTACAGACCTTTTGAAATTTTAACATTCGATTTCATCCCCGAAGAGGATCCCGCCGTGCTGCAAAGAGCCCAGGACTTAGAAGAAAATATGAGAGTTGAAGTCAACTCTCAAGGTGCCACAGCAACCCTTCCCACACTCTTGTCCGGCACTTGGTGCTGAGTGCACTACCAAAAACATTCAGAGCTCGAGTGTGGGCCATGTCTTTCGATCGCCAACCGACACCTTGATACCCTCCGGAATAGGCAACATGCAACTGATTCCCCAGGACCCAGTGCCCCTATGGGATGCGCTCCTTTGGTGCCATCTCCCCGGGAATCCCAAATTCAAAAAATTCCAGAGGAAAATTCTACTTTCACGTTGGTAGTCCGGGAAGGGGTCCCCAAGTCCCCCAGCAATAATCCAAAGAAGACTACCCTGCCCCAGCCCCAGATTACAAATAATGACTTATGGACCCTTAAGTTCGATGGGTCCCGGTCCAAACAAGGCTATGGGGCTGGGGTAGAGTTGATCAACCCGTGAGGGAAGTCCTTCCTCGCATCCTACAGGCTGCAGTTTAATTGTATAAACAATGTCACAGAGTACGAGGCTTTGGTCCTTGGACTCTTATTCGCATTAAGGAAAGGTATCACCCGACTCCGGGCTCTAGGTGATTCAGAGTTGATTGTTAAACAAGTCCGGAGTCAATACACATGTCATGACAAAAGGCTGGCCACATACCGCAACCAGGCTTGGAGCCTTATTGAAGATTTTGATGCCTTTGGCATTGAACTCATTCCCCGGTGATGGAACTACGTCCCGGACGCCCTCGCCATTTTCGCCAGCACACTCGAGCCAATGGCTGGCTCGCGACTCTAGATATTTTCAGTTGAGATGGTCCCCACCCCGTCCATTCCAAATAATATCACCCACTTTCAGGTTTTTGAGGATGATCAACACATCTTGGCCTTCATGGTGAATGTTGGTGTCTTTGAGGATCAGATAGTGGAGGAACGAGACCATGACGATACTGGGCAGGGTGATGAAGATGATGGGATCATGGACCTTCCCACTAACACCATCCTAAAGGGGATGGTTGCGCTGGAATGAATCTTTGACTTGGACCCTCATGCCCGTGAGAAGGTGTCATCCTCCCTTGAGGGAGGAAAATTTGAAAAGGTTAACATCGGCCAACTCGGTGAAGAAAAGATCATTCACATTGGTACCTCTTGCTCCCCTGAGGAAAAGGATAAGATTCTCGTGGTTCTCTGAGGATACATCGACGTAATTGCCTGGGGTTATGAAGACTTGAAAACATATGATACATCCATCATGACCCACACCATTCTCCTGAAGCCTGATGCTAAGCCCTTCTGGCAAAAGAAAAGACCGGTCAACCCCCTGATAGAGCCTCTGATTCATCGAGAGGTGGAAAAATTGCTGTCAGCCTGGATAATCTTCCCAATCCGGCACACTACGTGGTTTGCCAACCTAGTCCCCATAAGGAAGAAGAACGGTGAGATCCCCCTTTGCGTGGATTTCCGAAACTTGAACAAGGCCTCTAAAAAAGATAATCACCCTCTCCCCTCGTTGGACGAGGTGTTGCAGATAGTAAATGGATCTCATATGATGTCCTTTTTAGATGGATATTCGGGATATAACCAAGTCATGGTCAAGTATGAGGATAGAGAGAAAATAACATTTACCACCAAGTGGGGAACGTTTGCATACAGGAGAATGCCCTTTGGTCTGATCAATGCAGGGGCTACATTTCAAAAGGCCATGAACATTGCGTTTGAGGGCCTCGTAAATCGGTGCATAATCATCTATATGAATGATTTGACCATCTTTTCCCAGGATAGGCATGATCATTCCGCTCACCTCGCTTAGATCTACAAGAGATGTCGCCGGTATGGAATATCCCTCAACCCCAAGAAGTGCATATTCAGGGTCACTAAGGGGAAGTTGCTTGGGCATATTGTCTCTGAGAAGGGTATATCCATAGACCCTGATAGAGTCAAAGCATTGCTAAACTTATAGATGCCTGGCAGTAAGAAAGAGATGCGATCCTTCTTCGGAAAGATCAACTTCGTCCGGCGGTTCATTATGGGATTCGCAGAAATAGTCAAACCGCTCAATGAGATGATGAAGAAGGATACCAATATTGAGTGACGTCCTGAGGCAAAACGGGCATTCGCCCAGATCAAATAGACAATAACGGAGGCACTTGTCTTGGCTAGCCCGGACTATTCCCTCCCGTTTTACATTTACTCATTTGCTTCACCGCATTCTGCTGTGGCAGTGTTGACCCAAAAGGTTGAAGGGGAGGAATGACCAATAGCTTTCATAAGTTCCCCCTTTAAGAATATCGAAGTCCGGTATTCAGCACTAGAAAAATAGGCCTTTTCTCTAGTTCAGGCCGTGAAGAAATTTTAGCATTATATTCTCCAGAGCAAAGTACATGCTGTCATTCTGAACCATGCCATCAAATCCCTTCTGATGCAGAGTGAATTGGGCGAGAGACGGGGGAAGTGGATGGCCATCCTCCAGGAATATGACTTAGAAATGTAGCCCATGAAGATAGTCCGGGGCCAGGGACTAAGTCGAGCAATGGCAGAAGAGACTCCCCGCATAGAATGTCAGACTTACACGGTGGAGTCTATTACCCAAGATCCATGGTATACCAATTTGGTATACTTGTTGCTAAACAATAAATGCCCAGAGGGGTTACCTCCCCACAAACACCGTGCCCTGCGAATGAAAAGTGCCCACTTCATGATAAAAAATTCCGTGCTTTACCGCAGAAACTACGAGGGAATGTACCTCCTGTGCATCGACAGAAACTAGGCTGTGAGACTGATTGATGAGTTCCACGGACAGTTTGGAATTGGGCATGGCTCAGCCGATGCCACTGCCCATCAGATCCTTCGGGCCAGATATTATTGGCCCTGTATATTCAAAGATGTTTACGCTCATGTTAGGAAATGCCATACTTGTCAAACCGCAGCGCATCATGAACGTAACCCGGCTATGCCTTTACAACCAGTCTATGAGGCTAGGCCATTTACCCAATGGGCATTCGACTTCATCGGGGATATCAACCCCAAATTGTCTACCAACCATCGATACATCCTTACTACTACGGATTACTGCACTCGGTGGTCTGAAGATATACCTTGCGAAAACAACACGGCAGACGTAGTTATCAAGTTCTTGGAAGAAAATATCATCACAAGATTTGGAATGCCCTTTGCTTTGGTATGTGACAATGGTTCGACGTTTTCTTCAGCGCAGTTACTCGAATGGACCTACAATTGAAGGATCACTCTGAAGTTCTTCAGCAACTATTATCCCTAGGGAAATGGA
Organism: Thuja plicata; assembly: GCA_018584345.1. Classification (NCBI taxonomy): domain Eukaryota; kingdom Viridiplantae; phylum Streptophyta; class Pinopsida; order Cupressales; family Cupressaceae; genus Thuja; species Thuja plicata. Next base: position 2,087,349 of record MU225451.1, read on the forward strand.
GTTTCTGAATCGACAAACAAAAATTTACTTGTAGTGATCAAACATTTGTTAGAATAGAATCCCCGGGATTGGCACCAAAAGTTGAAATTCGCCCTCTGGGAAGATCGCATTTATGTTAAAGCCGCCCTGGGAACATCCCTGTTCCATCTGGTTTATGGCCAGGACCCTGTATTCCCAGTCAATTTACAGATCCCAGTGTTACAGTTTATGTAGGAATTTAACAACAGGGACAACATCGTGGAGGTTCGGCTCTTAAACTTGGTGCGGATGGAAGAACAGAGAGACGCAACCCTTGAATATTTCACGCATCATCAAGCAGTGGTAAAAATATGGTTTGACAGAAGAGCCCAATATAAGGCTTTTCAGATCTCAGATCTGGTCCTATTATGGGACAAGGCCCGGGAGAAGAAAGGAAAGCATACCAAGTTCCAGCGGCTCTGGCTCGGACCATACTTAATCTCAGAAATCTGCGGGGCAAATACTTACCGCCTTAACACCTTGACTGGGGAACCTGTCGCATTGCCCATTAATGGACAGTTTCTTAAACACTATTTCGAGTAGGATAAGTTCATCCTAAGTTGTATTATATGTAAAGTCTTTCGCTTGTAAATATCTCTTTCGGGTGTCTCGTTGCGAGGTACCCTATCTTGTAAATAGTCTTGCCGACTGTCCTCTAGGATAGTTCTCTTCTGCTATTTTTGTTTTCATTTTTGGTTTTCTTTCGGTCCCAGTGTTTTATCCTATCTTGTAGGAATTGGAATGCTTTGCATAACTTTGGTTTCCGGTATAATGTCTACGGCATGGCCAACTTTAGAATCTATCTTTAGCACGGTGGAGCCGGCCTGGTCTCCGGGGTTCGTTTCACAGGATATGGCATATTTTGAGGAATCTCCATTGGGCGTTCTTTCTCAGAATCTGGCAATCAGTAAACAAAATAATAATATAAGGAACAAGTAATCGGACACACCAAGGATAGATCAGTTGTACTAATTGGTTGACCCAGGTCTGAAACTTTAAGAGATTCTTTCCGGGTCAGGAGCTTTATCCCCTTTTTAAACATCTGAGCATAGATGGATAGGTGAAAGAAGTATCGCCATTAAAATTAGCTAAGCTTAAGCTTAATGGTGAAAGAAGTACCACCTTCCCCACCCAGAAACAAACAAAATAACAAGAAGAAAGGCAGGATAGAACTCTGGTCTTTGGGGGAAACGAGCGAATGAATGACTGGTTCGATGTGATTAGTGCCTCTTCTCTATTCCTCCCAGAGGTCATCGGCTTGATTTATTTCCAAAGCACACACGACACCACTGATGAAGGACTATGGACTGACTCTTGCATGGTTGGATTCTCTCAGACATGTTGCTCTTCGCCTGTCAGACGCTCCGGTGGGTGGCCTGTTCTAGTATTGCTAACCAGAGATTCTATAGTTCTCAAATGCACTTAGGCATTTGTCCCAGATAGTCGCCATTTGTTATGCCCTGCATCCCCGTCCCTACATTTTGTGTGCAAAATGTTGGGTCCCCCTTTTTTTGTTTTATTCTGCTTACGGCTTTGCCTTGTCTTTCTTTCCCTTTTTATTTTCTTTCTCTGGGGTTTTCTTCCCCCTGTGCGGTGTTTTGTTCGTTCGATTTTCATCTCTGGGACTCCGGTCCCGGAGGTTGTCCTTCGTTGGAAACTGGATTCTGGACTCTGGGATTCTCTTCCATGATGTTCTTAAGGATATTATCATGAGGAATCCCCAGGCCCGGAGTCCGGAGGTTTTGCTAGTCCGGAGGAGGATTACCTTTTTATCGCGGGTATAAATAGAGATTATCTTTCACTTTCACATTTACCGCGATTAAAACCTTCAAGAACTTAGAGCGAATTAGAGAGTGATTTCAAAGTAATTAACAGAGCATTTGCAGAGAGTTTATAGTAATCAGCGCTTAACATTTTCAGTCATTCTCAGGCAAATGCAAGTGCTTCGTGGTAGTGACTCTGGCCGTTTGACAACTTGAGCTATTGCAGAGCTCCCGTAGTAATATTTTTCTTTCCTCCGCCTTCTGCGTTCTCAGGTTCGTGTTTCCATTTTCCGCTCTCTGGTTTTCTTCAATTTTGTTTGGTTTTTGTTTATCTATTTTGTTTTGTTTCTCTGTCTTGTCTGGTCTATTGTCTTTTGGTTCTGCCACCCGTTGGTGGGTCGGCTTTTCCCGAGGGTTGTTCTCCCTCTGTGCAGAAGTAGTCTTTTTGTAAAATATATAAATAGTTGTATATATGTGTTTTTGCCTTGTCTGGTTTTTGCACGGGCGTCGTCCCGCATTGTATACTCATGTATATATGTGTATAGCTATGTATAACCTTTGTATATCTCCTCATTGTTGTGTATATATCCCTCAGCTCCATGTATATCCTTCTGAGTGGCTTGACAAGCTGGTCGAGTCACCTCTGTTTCTGGTTTTCTGCCTTCAAACTCGCTTCGAGGCAGAAAAGCACCTGTTTGAAACTCGGCTCTCAACCAGTTTCAAACAAGTGGTTTTCTCTCTCCTCCATGAAGTCTGTCAGAACCTCATTTATGTCCCATGTGCACAATCAATTCTAGGCAAGTGGCTTTCCCTTTTTGCGCGTTCGGATAGTTGGCTACGCCGTCATCGCCATCACTTCCATTTAATACCTCCACACGTGGCACCCACGTGGGCTTGATGACTTGAATTTTTACACGTCCTCACCAATGGTCACTTCTCTGGGCCTCGGGCCTCTTACCACCATCTATCCTGTGTCTTTGCTAAGCGTGATAAAATTCCCCTAGACCCGGAGGTGTAATGAAGATTTTAAGTTTACGATATGTTTTTCTTTTCGGTTACCTTTGCATGATACTAACTTTTACTTTGAGATATCCGAATCCCAGAATGATTACTTTGATAAACATGTTCTGATGGTCACTTTGCCTTGCAGGTTCCTAGAGTTCAGCTTCCAAACATGTCTGAGGCATCTGCGTCATCTCCGCCTGAAAGTTCAAAGCTACTAACCGCAACAGAGACCAGGGCAGCCGTAAAATCCAAGATGGAGAAGGCCCTGGAAAAGCTTCCCCTCACCATGAAGTTAGTATAGGATAATGTTATTGTGGGCTCAAAGATTGAGTCCAAGGTAAAACTGATGACCGACACCAATGTCAGAACTTGGACAGAAATGCAGGCCTTGGTAAAGGTAATGCATATCCAGCGACAGGCTGGAGACCAGCTAGCAATCAATGTCGGGGGCTCCGAAATCCTTTGGGAAGTTTGCTTCCCATGCTCTGTGCAATCTTCGGAGCTTATCTTAACACTGGCAGCCAACTACAACTCTTTCATCCGGGCCTTCATGCTCACAGCTATAGAACCCACAAGATACCCCACTCCACTCATGTCCCTCAACCCAGTTACATTCCAGGCAGGCCTGGGTATCCCAAAATTTGATAGGGCTACGGTGGTTACAAGGACCGATGCCTTGACCCAGTTTACACAACTGGAGGATGCTGCCCGGGTATATATGAATACCCACTGGCTTAAGGCCCCAAAGAGGGACCCAAAGAGAATGAAGATAGAGATTCCCCACTCTGAATTCAAGGAGAGCATCCAAATGGGAATGATAGCATTAGCCCGGGTCTTTGGGAAACCCTTCGCCTAGGAGTTTGCCAAATGGATGTACTATTTCCTCCTCGGCATCTCCACCAAGGGAGAATTCTTTGACTGGGCGACAATAATCTCCAACCATGTCGACTCCCAGTTCCAGCAGTTGAACCGGAAGAAGTTCTATATGTCTTTTGGGCCCTGGCACAAAAGAGGCCCCATTCCAACGGCCTACTTACTGACGGCATACTCGGGGTTGGCCCGAGACAAAAATCACCGTGGGACCATTTCCCACAGATTCAATGGGAGGCCAGCTTCCCCAGTTTCTGCCGAGTAAATGACGCGTTCGTTTACTACCATCTAATTACACCCACCCGGGATGCCAGATACCGCCTATCTACTGAGGCGATGAAGTTGGTCCATAGTTATGGACACTATTATATTCAGTTCCAGCAGCATACATACATTAGGGTCACCGGCTTCTCCGGGAAACCCTACTTATTACCCAAACATTATGGGGACAAGATCGTGCTACTGGAATATTGCAGGCAGATTATGGAGGTGCATGCCTTCTTTGCCCTCAAGAAGATCCTGAACATCCCGTTCCCAATCACCTGCAGGAACTACACATGCAGTCTGGCCACCGCGAAGGAGGTAGATAATGAACTAAAAAGTTATAACTTACAAGAATTTTATCTAGTGTGAAATTTTTTTGATCCGCATGGAAAAATTGCAGCGGCAATACCCCGCGCTTCAGAGCCCCATCACATACACATGGAGGACTTCTGGGCAGACTTCCAGGATGATGTGGATGTGCGGAGCTGGCACTATATCAGAATGACGGCCGACATGATGCATAAATTGAAGCTCCAAAAGTTTTCGATAGACTTCTCAGATGCTGCCCCCACCATCGATCCCCAGTACAAGGAAAAGGGGATCGACAAGAAGGCCCTCCCACCAGTAAATTGGGCCGCCTAGGAAGAGCCCATGATTGAAGACTTTACTCGAGAGGTGGTCGAGAGAAGCCACACCTATTTCAAGAAGGTGTGCCCCGGGAGTACCCGTCGAGCAGCCTAGCCTACACAAAAGTTAACTCTGCCGCCGATACCTAAAATGACCTCGGGGGCCAGGACTTCTTCGCAGGGGGCAGATAAGGGAAAAAGAATAGTTACAACCCCTTCTACGTAAGAAGTCCCCTTTGCAGAACAAATAAAATAGTCGGTGGCGGACTCCCAACATATGAGGGAGCAATTGATAACGAAGCTGGCCACCCCGCCGCTCATGACCGGGCCACTTTGTCCTCCTTCCTCCTCGTCATTGGTAGCCTTAATGGTCAAGGCGATGGGGGTGGATCTACTGGAAGCAGCAGTAATAAGAGATGCAGGACCTCCTCTGGTTACCCAGAGGAAGAAAAAGCTCAGCAAAAAGCCTAAGGCAGAACCAGCGCTGGAGGCATCCCTCCCCCAAGAAGTAGAGATCCTTTCTTCCAGTTCCCCAGAATTGGAGAAAGAAACAGAGCCCGCAGAGGTCCCGGCCAGTCCCCCTTCAGAAGAAGAATTTGATGTATTTGCGGCCAATGAGTTCGGTAACTTGAAGGGGGATGATGCACAAGTAGAGGCAGAAGTCCCGGGGGAAGAACAAGAGGCTGCAGAGCAAGAAGATGTGGAACAAGAGCCTACACAGGAATAGGAGCAGCAGGCAGAAGAAAAGGAGCCAGAACCGGAAATTATCTTCGGGGCTCAAGTAATGCAAGGTCTAGGAGTGGACCAACATATACCAAGTGAACAAATGGCATCAGCTGGGGGAACCGGACCTTCGGGAATAACCATAACCCCAGCCACCACGTTCCAAGTTCCACTCCCGGGATCCTCTTTTGGGCAGGTGATCACAGCGGCCCAAACTCTAAATCTTGGCCCAACACCTCCCCTACTATGAACAGAGGAAGGGGCCCTGGCAGAAGAAGAACAAAGAGGACAAGAAGAAGAAGAGCAGCTCGAGGAAGAAATCCCTGAAGAAGCCTACCAAGGTCCAGACCCAGAAATAGGCATACATGACAAGGCTGAGGAGATGGAGATCGAAGAAAATGTTGCTACAAAAAAGGATGGGGCAGGGAGAGGAACGAATGAGGTCCACGCCGCTGAAGAGAAATAGCCACCAGATACTGGGAAAGAATCAGGAGAACAAACTCTGGCAGGAAGGCCACCCCTACCACCTCAATGGCTGATAGAGAGCAGAAAAAGAAAAGCTCAGTCCGCTCCGGTGATTCCTCTCTCCCTGGCCGAAATGATGGCCCAAGTTCAGGCCCCTCCAAAAGCAAAGAAAGCTCGGACAGTTCACACTCTTCGAACTGGGCCGGGTGGAGAAACAGTTGCCATTGTGGCAACACCTCCCCTAGACGCCGATGAAGCAACCGCGGATCCCGCAGACTACAATGTTGCAGAGGTGTCCCTAGGAAAAAGGGGAAAGCAAGGTGAGGTAGACTTGCTAAAGGAGGTAGCAAGGGTAGTGGAAGCCCGATATGAGAAAGAGGCCCAGAGGCTCAAGGCTAAGAAGGAAAAAAATGCAAACCTTATGGGTTTGCTTACTGAGCTGGCCCGACCCATCAATACCGCTCCTCTGGAGACCTCTGCATCAGAAGAAATATCACAGAGTGACATAGATTCCCTGCGAGTAATGAAAAAGAAAGCCCAAATAGTGGACAAATGGGTCACCCTACAGATAGGAAACACCCAGTGTTTCATGGTGTCCACTCTCCCAGATCTATACACGGCCTGGAAAGTTATTCATCAGGAAGAAGCGCTTATTGAGAAGTGGGAGAGTGTTGTCAAAAATTACCAAGCATGGAAGGTGGAGCTCAAAGAGCTCCTTGCCTTGGGAGAAGACATGATTTCTGAGTCTAGAATTCTGGGTGAAGAGTCATTTGATTTTGTAAGAACTCAGCACTCCAGACTTGACCTCACATTGGAGGTAACCAAGCAACTGGTAGATTTCTTGCAAGAGAAGGTAAATACTGTAAAATATTATTTTAATTTATACAAGTATTTTGTAATAAAGGCTTCCGGGGCTGATCCGCTTAGCACGGATACATATACCCCCAAAGATTCAGTTTTGGGGAGTTTTGATGAAATGATGAAGTCCCGGTATCAATCCCCGGAGGGGATAGATGGGGCCCATATGGAAAGATTAACCAGCATGATACTCAAAGGTCATGACGCGACGAGGATGGAAAATGAGTTTAAAGAGAATGTTTCGGATCTTGGGGAACAAGTTGAAATGGCCAAGCACAGAAGGGCCAGCCTAAAAGATATAGATGAAGATGGCATTTTCTGCCTCCTCCAAGCCTTCAATGATAATAAGAAACCTTGAGCTTTCTCTGGAGGCCGGAGGGAACTCAGGTGTTGGGAATTCTTTATTCTTTGGGGACATAAGTTCCCGGATCCCGGAGTCCCGGATCCAAAATTTTGTATTCTTTAAAGTGATTTGTGTCCTGGTCCCCGAGGCCGATTGATCACTTTCAAAAGTGGTTAATAAAGGCTGTCAGAAGGTAGTTGGCCACATCAAGGGGCGTCGGCTCGATAGTTGGTTTTCTGACAGGGTGGTCTTCTCGAGGCGCTGCTCAGAGGTACATTTGGCACATTGGAGACAGGGTGCCACATTTCCTATTTACGAGGCATGTAGCCTCGGTCCCCGAGGGACCTACTTCCTTCTTCCTCCTTTCTGGCTCTTTTCTCAAGACTGATTCTTCCGATGTATATTCTTGTCTTATTCTTCTGACATGGCAGACCTATTCCTTCTCCAGGTCTTTTGTAGGGTGGCGCAGGTAGTACCGGCCCCTAGATATTGTATTTTATTGGAACATGATGTAAATAGGGTTAGGGTTAGAAGAGAGTTGTATAAATAGGCAGATCGGCCCATTTCCAAGGGTCGGCGAAATTGATGATTTTGTTGTCCATAGCAATAGCAAAGTAATTTCTCTTTTCAAGTTGCAGAGCTCAATGCTCCATTGTTCTGT
>MU225451.1:2103147-2117269 GCA_018584345.1 Thuja plicata
ATTAAATAAAAATCCCTTTTTCTTCACATCTTTCTAAGTGGTGGGTTTTTGCCTCTTAATCGTAGCCTTTGATTTTTGCCTCTTAATCTCAATCGTTCACTTTTCTTTAAAAGGAGACCTCTCCTTCCCATTTTCATATTAGAATTTTAAGTATTGTTATGTTGCAGGTTTGGAGAGCAATTTTGGAGGAGCATTTGAGCTTGGATATTGCAACTTCTCTTTTCTTGTCTCATTCTTCTTGCATTCATGGCTACTCATGTAGATTAGATTCATGTTTATTTTCATAGATTAGTCTTGCATTTGCATTTCCTTTCATAGATTAATATGCATTGTTATCATTTAGATTAATTTTCCTTTTTTATGCATTTGAATCTCTCATTTCATGGTGTATTTGCAATAGACACAACTAGGTCAATCTGAGGGCCTTCATTTTACATTTTTACACATCCATGAATAGAGAGTTATGGATCGATATTTGAGGTCTCATTCTTGAGCAACCTTGAATGGAATGATTCATAGAAGTGTGACAATATTTATGCACACATTAGTGACATAACCAATCAGGTATCTCCACTGATGGAAAAAAGGAAGATGGATATCCTCTCCATCCCACATAGGGCACTCTCTATATGGTCTCCAAATGAAATAAGACATCATATCCAACTGCTGACGCCAGTACATCAAATGACCCATGTGGGTATGAACGATGGCTCCATCATACATGAATACATAAGGCCTATCTGCAGGTAGATCACGAGTACCAAGGGGATGACACACAATAATATGCTCCCACACCCATATCTGTAGGAGGGTAGCACCATAGCCGAGCGACTTACCATTAAGGTAAGCCACGTAAAACATATGGTAGTGCATATGAGCCAACATACATGGCCCCTAATGAGAGCATTTTACTGTCTCTATTATATTAATCCTTATACTATGTTTTTAAGTATTATCAGAACAATTGTGAACTTTTAGTCAGTTGAACCTATGTCAAGTACAGATAGAACCATTAAACCCATGGGTGGAATAGACATGTCATACTATGTCAATATTATATATATGTTGCAGTATTTCATATAATAATTAGAATGTGTGTTCTAACATCTGGATTAATTTGAATAAGATACTTGTATGAATATCTTTTGCATGATAACTAATCCTGCTAGGAAGTAGGAGTCGCTGGGAGTGGTCGACAACATTAAAGGAGGATGTTAAAGACCAGCTTTGAATAGATAAGCCATCATGGAATTAGAAGACACAGCTACCGCAAATAAGGAGCCACTATTTCAGAGATGCATGAATGTAGCTCTGCTATATTCCCTCTGTATTCCCAACATGTTGACTTGGTCACCCAGACTTCCTTGCATATGTTGTGGGCTATTGTGTTTCCTATTTTTTCTCTTTGGCGCGGTTTTAGTTAGATAGTTCCCTTTTCTATTTCAGAATAAAGAATTCAATCCTCTATTTATAGGGATGTGATTGATAGTTTGTAAGTTCAAATATTTTTGGAATACATTGTTCTATTGTATCTTGCACAGCAGGTTCATTTCCAATTTTATGTATCATTCACATGTAATCAATTTTGAAAGATAATGAAGTAACTTTTGGTTCATATTCTATGTTCATAGATTAGAAGAAGCTGACCAAGGGGGGCCACTTGGTAGGTGGATTAGAGTAGAAGTAGAATAGATTTACTTTCTGCATTTCCAACATTTTAGATATAAGATTACAGTTTCTTCCTGCAGTATTGTACTTTGTGAATGTTCCTGCAACACCTACAAGGATAGTTATAGTGAATGCTCTAGGTTGAAAGAATAGGTTTAAGTAGAGTGTGCAAGTTGTAGCATTCATTTTAGTAAGGATTAAGTGTGTTTCCCTTCCTGTAGTCCTAATATAGATTCCTTTCATGTATTTTACTTTTCTACAACATAGGTAGAGTGAATCTTTAAAGAACTTAGTGCACATACTGTGCCATACCATTTCAAGTATATGTCCCTGGGTTGATAAACTAAATGCACCTCATGGTGGGAGAAGTGATCCTTAGATTGAATAAACTATTCCTAAGAGAGGCTTTGGGCATGATTACTAAGCACTTATTATGAGGTTGTTCATTTTTGGCACTGTTGTGGGGGATGGTGTCAAGCTAAGAAACTTTCTGAGTCATTTTTCATTCTTTTAGCTAGTTTAGTGGTTTGTGGTCCTAAATTTGATTCACCAGTGTGAAGAATTCATTTGCATACATTGAAGGGGAAGAAGAAGAGATGAATATGGCAGATTTCTTCCAGGAGAGTCTGCAAATTTGAGTGAACAAGATGAAGAAGTTGAGTTACCTTTTGTTGATGCAAGTCCCGAGTTTCTTGCAGCATCTTCCTCTAAAGCAGAGCCTTTAGACATAAGTGGTCTTCGACCTTTTGCTACAATCTTGGCCAGCTTTCTTGATAATTCTGACCCAAACACACCTGATGTTAACAATCCTATGGCTAACATTCCTTTCCAACAACAACTCCTAATACCTCTAGTAATGGCACAACCTACTTTCCTGTTTCCTCTACCTAGCTTCATGAGCAATGTCAATCTCAAAAATATACCCCCTGCTGCACTTCTGAAGTTTTATGACCTGATAACCAAAGATCCTGACACCTTTTTGTTTGAGTTTGACATCCTTTATCGTATCTTTGACTATAGCACTGATGCCCACAAACTCAAACTATTTCTAGCAACACTGAAACAGTCAGCCTTATGATGGTTCATGGGCTTAGGAGCAAATGCAGTAGGCACATGGGATGAGATGCAGACTCTGTTTCTGTAGAAATACAAAGAATATTGCAAGGGGAGTGACCCAAGGGGAGATGACATTTTTAGAATGTCGCAGAAGGAGGAAGAAACCTTGGAGGACTATGTTTCACATTTCTTATATACCATATAGAAGAATCCCCAACATGTTATGGCAGAGGATTCATAGAAATTAGTCTTCTTAAGAGGAGTAAACGATAGTTGTTTAGAGGAATTGGACCTCATGGATGGTAAGGATGTATCCCAATCCTCTTGGGATGACCTCAAGAAAATCTGTCTCAACTACTCCAGATCAACTAGAAAGAAAAGTAGAGGATATCAGTCTACAGTCATTAAAGGGAGCAGTTGAGGTATTTCCAAGCTGAAGATATCCAATTTGCTCATGGATTTCAAGCAATACATCATTAATTATGTCGCTATGCATCTTGACACCTTGACTGCTAAGAAGAAACATGTAGATGCTGAATTGTAGTTAGCTGAGTACTGTCCTCATTACCGTAAACAAAAGAAAAACTGTAGATGCAAGCTGGTGGCGAATATGGAAAATCAACATTTACCTACCGAGTACATGAAGATAGAAGGAGATGGAAAGCAAGTGTTCTTCGTTGCTCAACGTCGACCATGGGATTCAAGACAAGGTATGTCTCAGGACCCATTACAATTTTCAAATCCTTACAATAGTCAATGACAAAACCAAAGTTATCAGAATACTCCTTAGTACTCTCAGCCAGCCTGGAATAACCAGTGGCCTAACCAACAAAATAACCAATGGCCTAACCAATAGAATAACTAGTGGCCTAACCAGCAAAATAAATGACAACCATCACAAGGAAATTGGCAACAAAATAACCAATGTAGGGGGTCTCCACAGTGGCCTAACCAAAATCCTAATTTTCCACAATTGCCACCTCCAGTACCTCCTCCTGCAATAATGCCACCTCCTGCAGCCACTAGTACTAATCCAAAGCATACCCAATTACCTGCTCAGCCACAACCTAATCAAAATAATAAGCAATAACAACAACCAATGTATACCACTGATACACAATAGTATCCTACCTACGCTCTAGAGATATCTGATATCCATTTGAGGTCAGGTGCTACTCTGCCTGCACCCGAACATCCTATTATCACAGAAGTTGCAGACACTCCTGCAGCATCAACACCTCTTCTAGAGGCTACATTGCAAGATACCACCTAGTCAACTCAAAAATCCAGTAAAACTGATGTTGAAACCTCAGTTGACCCTTCTTTTCCACAAAGGCTCACAATAGAAAAGCCTATATCCCAAGAGGAAATGTCATTTAACATTCTTGGGCAGCTGAAGAATATGCACATCCAAATACCTCTGTTTCAAGCTATCAAAGACGTTCCTATCCATCGAAAAGCTATTAAGGACACATACCTTAAAAATCCTGGAAGGAAAAAGGACCCTCAAACAGTTCATGTAATAGGGCAACTTGTGGATATCATGTTGGGCAAGGTAGTTATACCCAAGTATTTAGACCCTGGAAGTCTAGTAGTTGACTTGATAATTAATGGGAAATCTATTAAAAATGCTTTAGTTGATCTAGGAGCAGCCATAAATGTAATGACTAAAGATACAATGCACAGACTAAGTATAGAGGGCTTGAGAACAACTCCAACAGTTTTACAACTTGCTAATAGTTCAACAGTCACTCTAGATGGTCTTATAGAAGATGTGGTAGTCACCTTAGACTCATGGGAATACCCTGCTGATTTTCTCGTCTTATCACCAAAAGTAAACTTTGCTGGCTATCCAGTCATCCTAGGGAGACCTTGGTTAGCCACCAATAATGCAAAAATTAGTTGCAGATCAGGAAGTATGACAATTTCAAATGGTCAGACAATAAAGAATCTAGCACTCTATCCTCCTGCCCAGCCTCAACAGACTTGAGAGATCCTATTTGGCCAGAACTAGGGGATGAGGGAGAAGAGGTCAACTCTGTTGCCCAGCTTATGATGATACATATATAGTATTTTCTGAAAATGCAAGAGGAAGATGATGTAATACAAAGTATTCTTACTAATGAGTGTATAGTAGCAAAAGATGTTTTTGAAAGTGCTATTCTGCAGCTATGTACCTATGAGGACTGTGTCTTTCCAGCAAGTCCTGAGATAATTAGCCAATTGTTACCATGTGAAGTAGCTACAAGCCCAGTACCTAAGATGTCAATGGTAGAGCTAAAAACTACTGTGGAAATTTCCCCAGGTTACAATCTCCATGTGAACAACAAAATGCCACCCCCATAATTGGCATTGTTAACAAAACTCTTGCGTAAGCATGAGAAAGCCTTTGCTTAGGATTATGGAGACATGCTAGGTTTGAACCCCAAACTCTGTACCCATAGGATCTACATTAATGATGGTAGCTTACCACTCTGTCAGCCTCAAAGAAGGATAAATCCAGCATTGAGAGAAATAGTCAAAAGTGAATTACAAAAATATTAGATGTTGGTTTCATCTATCCAATCTCTGATAGCAAGTGGGTATCACCTTTGGTCATTATACCTAAGAAAGGAGGGAAATGGAGAATATGTGTGGATTACAGAGAGTTGAATAATGCCACAAAGAAGGATCATTTTCCTTTACCCTTTATTGATCAAGTCCTGGATACTCTGGCTGGTAAGAAATATTTCTTCTTTTTGGATGGATACAGTGGTTACAACCAGATCAACATTGCTCCCGAAGATCAGGAGAAGACTACATTTACATGCCCTTGGGGTACATATGCTTATTTTGTATTACCATTTGGCCTATGTAATGCACCATCTACTTTCCAGAGAGCTGTAATCATCATCTTTGCTGACATATCACATGATTGTATGGAGATATATATGGATGACTTTACTACATTTGGTGTCACCTTTGAGGAATCCCTGAAGAATTTGGAAAGAGTATTAATCAGATGTCAGGAACACAACTTGTCTCTCAACAGTGATAAATTCTTCATGATGATGCAGGAAGGCGTAGTGCTAGGACATTTTATCTCTGAAGCTGGAATCCAGGTAGATCCTACAAAAATAGAGGTAATTCTCACATTACCTATTCCTACAAAGCAGAAAGATGTTAGGTCTTTTCTAGGACATGCTGGTTACTATAGGAGGTTTATCCAAAATTTTAGTCAAATAGCTAGTCCTCTATATACTTTGCTTACCAAAGAGGTCAAATTCAATTGGACAAAGGAATGTAATGAATCCTTCTTGCAACTTAAGAAACTGTTGACCACTGCACCCATACTTAGGGGTCCTAATTGGACTTTGCCATTTCACATTCATACAGATGATTCAGACTACACAATAGGTCATGTCCTAGGACAAAAGTCTAGTAACCTAGAGAATGCAATTTACTACATTAGTAAAAGCCTCCATGGACCAGAGTTAAACTATACAGTGGCTGAGAAAGAATTACTAGCAGTAGTTTATTCTCTGAACAAATTCCATCATTACATAACTGGCTATCCTATTTTTGTTCATACTGACCATGCAACAATAAAATATCTCATGGAAAAACCTACTATTACAGGCAGGTTAGCAAGATGGCTACTTATTTTGCAGGAATTTGACATTACTATAGTTGACAAGCCTGGCAAGGCAAATGTAGTAGCTGATTATCTATCAAGAATCCACCATATTGAAGAAGATACTACTCTGATAGATGATGCATTTACAGACGAGCATTTGTTTTATATTGCTGTCCAAAGTCTGTGGTATGATGACATAGCTAATTACCTTGTAGCAAACAAAATGCCAACACACTTTTCTTACAAGGATAGGACACTCCTTGTCGAGAAAAGCTTTAATTTCTCTTGTATTGATAACATACTATTTTACACTGGACCTGATCAAGTAATGCGCAGATGTGTGCGATAATATGAGAAATATGACATTCTCCATGCCTGTCATAATGAACAGTGTGGGGGACACTTTGCAGAAAAAAGAATAGCCCAAAATATTTTAACAACCAGATATTATTGGCCTACACTTCACAAGGATGCAGCCAGCTACACAAGGAAATGTGACAAATGTTAAAGAATGGGCTGACCAACTAGATCATATGAAATACCCCTAAATCCACAGGTGATGGTAACTCCATTTGAAAAATGGGGTATGTAATTCATTGGTCCAATAGGTCCTCCATCTAATGGGAAGTCTTACATCCTGGTGTGCACTGATTTTTTGACCAAAAGGAAAAGCCATGCCCGGGATCACAAGGTTGCAGAATTTTTGTATGATGAAATTTTCACCAGATATGGAGTACCAAGAGAACTTGTAACTAACCAAGGTGCCCAATTCACTTCCAATCTGATAACAGAGCTCATGAAAGAATATAATATTAGGCATCAGAAGTCAATCCCCTATCACCCTCAGGCCAATGAACAGGCTAAAGTTACAAATCGGGAAATAAAAGCCATCTTAACAAAAATAGTTCATTTGCATCACCGTGACTGGAGAAGTAGACTATCAGAATCCATCTATGCATATAGGAAAACCTGAAAAACCACTATAGGGTTCACTCAATTTGAGCTTTTGTATGGAAAACTAGCCATGCTACCAATTAAATTTGAACACAAAACACTGCGGAAATACTGGAGTTAAATATTGATCTTCCTACAACACAGAAGGAGCGATTGCTGCATCTCAATTCCTAGGATGAAATGCACAAATCTACCCTGGAGAGAACTGAAATAGCCCAGAAGCAGAGAAAAAAATGGCACGACTCACATATTATGAACAAACAGTTTCGAGTTGGTGATTAGGCATTACTATATGATTCCAGATTCAAGGAAATATCAGGCAAACTGCAGACAAGATGGTTGGGACCATATGAAATAAACCATTTCTTCACCAATGGAGTCATCCAGTTGACCACAATTCACCCAATGCATTTCAAACTATTAGTCAATGGACATCGGCTAAAGTTGTATCACCAACCTCAAACAAAAGAAGACTTCCTACAACAATTCCAACAACAAATTTCAAATGAGCAACAGGTAACACTTCCTGCAGCAGAGGGTACAAACCTTCTTCCTGCAGCTCTTCAGTAGAATTCCATCAAGCATGTCCATAATAAAAAATTCATGTTTACATGAAGTTCATTCCTCCATTCACTTTCTACTTCTTTCCAACTCATCTCATTTCTTTATCTACCACCCACCCACCCTCCACGTCATCACAATTATCATTTCTTTGCTTTCAATAAGAGCTGAGTACGCTGATGCAAACTGTCACCACTTACATTCCACTCTCGCCACCTTTTAATGGCACATGCAAAGATTGAATGATAGGTACAAGCTTTTCAAAATTTTCCATTTTTAGCGCATAGATTTTGATGATTATATCTAGTACTGCAATAAATATATCATTACGACATTAAGCCAGTTCCATTCCTCGTGCCAAGTCTGCCAAGTGTGGACACTTGTCAATGTTACGTAGGGGGGAGAGAAGTGTACTAATTCCAAATTGTCATTTCTATTTATGCCTAAAATATTTTATGTCACCTCAAATCTGTACTTAGCCTTTGTCTCATTAAAGTTCTATTGCTATATCACACAACTGTTGTACCTTTATTCCCAAATCCTCCATGATTGTCAAACTTGATGTGACTTATAATTAAGTTATGTGGAAACCTGTAGTAAAGACTGTAATTTATCTTGTTAAAATACATCAACATTATTCATGCTAAGGATAACAGAGGATTTCAGAAGAGAAGCCCATAGTTTTTAAAAAATGAGTAGTTTGATATTCGAGGAACATGGCATTTATCTACTACAAGGGTAGACAAATTGAAAATTGGCAAGCATAGATGAGAGGCCAGTTATAGAGAAATGAGTTGGTAGTACATGGTGTGCTAATTTTAGATGTTGAAGCGGTAAGAATATTTAATGCATGTGGCTGGCTCGGATATTTCTTAAGGTTAACATAGTTTGATGAAGACTCAACAGCTGAATTTGCGAGTACATTTGAAGAAGGGCAAGCAACTGTGTGGGGATTGATAGTGGTCACCATAGAAGAGTGGATATTAGAAGTCACTGGGTTACCAATGGTTGGGGAACATTACCCCAATGTAAACGATGCCAGATCAGCTAGGGCCCAGTTTACCCTACCAGGCAACCCTCCTTTGGAGATTACCAAACAAGGGTGCAAAAGAATGTCTATCCCTCCGCCGTATAATGAGTTGGCTACGCACATTATCAGGTATTTTACATGTGAAGGGAGATTTTCCAATTTGCATGCACATCATTTCAAATTACTGAGTTATGCAAGGCATAATCTACCAGTAAATGTCCCAAATTTTCTGTACAATATGCTATGCATTAGTGCTGATGAGACCCAAAAAGGAAATGTTAATTCTGTCATCCACCATGCCCTAATTAAATTGTTAATAAAAATATCTCTTAGGGATGCCTCTCCCATGGAATGGTTAGATTTTGTCTAGTACAAAACCCTACAACCACAGGTTAACCCTAATGTACAAATTGGTCATGATAATGCAATACCAACTAACCCAGCCATTGAACAAGATACCCAAGGGGCAAAAACTCTAAATCTTCAAGAAAGTGTGCCCTTACCTGCTCATGAGAGAAATGTACCTACTTTTTCCTGAACCAAAGAAAAACAAAAATTAGAGGGATAAACTTTTATTCCTGCAGCCAAGCAACAAACCCCAACTTATTTAAAAGGGAAGAAAAGCAAGTCGGTTCCTGCAACAGCTACTCCTACAGCAGAGAAACTGAAGAAGGCTATTAAGAAAAGGGCTGTAGAAATTGCAGAAACCCTGTGTGAAGGAGTACTAGAATGAGAGGACAGCTCCCTAGAGCATCCTCCAAAATCCAACCCGCTTCTCCTTTGCAATTTGATGAACAACCCAATGTGCAAATTATTCTAGATGATTCCCCAAATCAGTCTACAGTTCCAGACTTTCCACCGCATTTAATAGAAAATTATGAAGTTGAACCTGATGTTTACCAAAATAGTCCCTAGGAAATCCATTAGGATATTCCATACATTAACGAGGAGAATGCCTCAATAATCCATCAGTCAGCCTATGTAGAAACTACCTTAGTGCCCTACAACAGAACTTGGTTAATAAGTTTCTTAGAGCAGTCTTGGAAGGAACAAAGGAGGCAAAGTTACTTGGAAGAAGATTGTGGCCCAATCACCTTGCAAACACTTCTCTTTGGATTGCATGATAAGTATGTTTTAACAACAACTTTATGGGGAGAGGAGAAGAAGAAACTGAAAAGAGTAATAACAGAGCAAGGGGAAGAAATTGCAGAATAGAAAGAGCAATTGGAAAAGAAGAAACAAAAGATGGAGCATGCCCTCAAATTGGCTGATCAAATAATTGCATGTAGGCCACCTCCTAGAGTTTATACCATCTGTTTGAAAGAAAATTTCATCTTGTTACATCTAATGATGACCATTAAAGATATCGACTCTGAGTTCAAGTCAACCCAATAATTTTATGGCCTTTACCAGACTCTTCCCTCATGGCAGCAAAATCTACTTTGTGAACTATACATGCATAACTTCATTATCCCAGCTGAGACTGAGTGGAATCCTCTACTTTACATAGGGGATATACACCTAAGGGCATTAATGTCTTGGATGCATAATGAAGCCAACTATGACAGACAGTTGGAAAACTATAGGGAACAGGAGAAAACAAAGCCATTACCACTAAGAGAAGAGAGAAGCAAGCCAGATATACTCCTCAGAGATTGGCTCAATTTTACTTATGGAAAAATTAAGGAGGAAACAAGGGATAAATTTTTTGGGATTCGTATAGATGTCTATGCAGAATATGATGGTTTGTCTTACTTTGTCTTTCAGAGAGCCCTGGTTGCAGCTAAAAGCAGATGGGGTAGGTTATCCAAGGCATTGAAGAAATTAGAACCACACAGTCCTATCAACCTCCAAGCAACTATTCAAAGAGCACAAAAATACATGCAGTTGGGAAGGCAAACTAGACAGGAACTCTGGTTTCCACTCACCATGCAGCCACCGATGCTCCTCTGGCCCCTGTATGACATCAATACTGCTAGGCTTGACCGACTACAGGAAAATCATAGAGTGGATGTCTGGGAGAAAACAAGGGGGTTCTATTACACCTTCAAAAGCCAAAGGAGTGGGAGAACAAAGGTTGGATATTTCAGAGAAACTAACAGAAGATGTAATGCTTGAGGACAAGTATTTAGCTTGCCAAGGGGCAAATGATGAGATCGTTTTACTGTCTCTATTATATTAATCCTTATACTCTGTTTTTAAGTATTATCAAAACAATTGTGAACTTTTAGTCAGTTGAACTTATGTCAAGTACATATAGAACCATTAAACCCATGGGTGGAATAGATATGTCATACTATGCCAATATTATATATATGTTGCAGTATTTCATATAATAATCAGAATGTGTGTTCTAACATCTGGATTAATTTGAATAAACTACTTGTATGAATATCTTTTGCATAATAACTAATCCTGCCATGAAGTAGGAGTCACTAGGAGTGGTCGACAACATTAAAGGATGACGTTAAAGATTAGCTTCGAATGGATAAGCCATCATGGCATCAAAAGACACGACTATCGCAAATAAGGAGCCATTGTTTTAGAGATGCATGAATGTAGTTCTGCTATATTCCCTCCGTATTCCCAACATGTTGACTTGGTTACCCAGACTTCATTGCATATGTTGTGGGTTGTTGTGTTTCCTATTTTTTCTCTTTGGTGTGGTTTTAGTTAGATAGTTCCTTTTTATATTTTGGAATAAAGAAGTCAATCCTCTATTTATAGGGATGTGATTGATAGTTTGTAAGTTCAGATATTTTTGCAATACATTGTTCTGTTGTATCTTGCACAACAAGTTCATTTCCAGTTTTATGTATCATTCACATGTAATCAATTTTGAAAGATAAAAAAGTAACTTTTGGTTCATATTATGTGTTCATAGATTAGCAGAAGCCAACCAAGGGGGCCCACTTGGTAGGTGTATTAGAGTAGAAGTAGAAAATATTTACTTTCTGCATTTCCAGCATTCTAGATATAAGATTACAGTTTCTTCCTGCAACATTGTACTTTGTGAATGTTCTTGCAACACCTGCAAGGATAGTTATAGTGAATGCTCTAGGTTGAAAGAATAGGTTTAAGTAGAGTTTGCAAGTTGTAGCATTAATTTTAGTAAGGAGTAAGTGTGTTTCCCTTCCTTTAGTCCTAGTATAGATTCCTTTCATGTATTTTAATTTCCTACAGCATAGGTAGAGTGAATCTTTAAGGAACTTAGTGCATATATTGTGCCATACCATTTCAAGTATACGTCCTTGGGTTGACAAACTAAATGCACCTCATGGTAGGAGAAGTGATCCTTAGATTGAATAAACTATTCCTAAGAGAGGCTTTGGGCAGGATTACTAAGCACCTATTGTGAGGTAGTTTAACCCCCATGCATAGACAATATGATCACAGACCATACTCTACGATACAGAACCAAAACCAATAGAGAATCCGCGCTGGCGATGATCAGGGCATAAGATACCACAGATCAAACTACCTAGTAAGGTATAAAAACCTATCGAGGCCCAAGCCAAATCGGGACCATGGAATATCATATGCATCAGATAACCCAAGCTGATCTGGGGCAATCTAGACAACTCAGTCAAAGCAACAATACCAGGTTGGGTAGTATACTCCACAAGTGCACCCTAGATCGGAAGCTGAAGGATGCGGTGCACATCCTCCAAAGTAATAATATACTCTCTAGTGGGTAACCAAAAAGTGCATGTCTCTGAATTCCATCTCTCTACAAGAGCCAAGATCAGACCCCTGTTGGTCATGGTCTTTGGCATGTAACATATCCAATATAAACCTAAGTCCCTAAGAACTAACCTCTCATCCTCAGAGAGCAAGATCCTGTATACAAGTCCCGCCGGTCTAGACTCTCGGCAATGCAGAATCCTCCCGGTGAATTGCACACAACAATAAATTAGAAATATATCAGTATCAGTCATAGAGGGAAGTGACAGAAACTAGAATAAGTAGAAATGAGACAAGGAAATTAGGCAAATAGTTACAAACAAGCAATTGCGGTAATAAACCCTACATATGTGGTACTGTTATGTGATTGCAAAAATCAACAGTCAATTATGGAAATTAAAATGCAATTGCGGCATACAAACAAGGCAAGTGCAGAACTCTTATTAATTGCGGCACTAAGCCGACAATTGTAGCATATAAACCACAATTGCGACAAAACCGCAGTCGATTGCGGCAACTTATGCAAATGGCCAAAAACATAAAATTTTAAAAGCAAGAAATACAAGCATTAATGACACGCAAAGCACGAACACTCACCGAATGTCTTGTGCCAGCTGGCCTCCGATATGTCTGGACTTGGTCGGATATGTGTGTGACTCCAGGTAAGCCTGCCATCATACGAAAATAGGAGAAAAGGCAAACAAAACTAAGAACAAACTCACCAAGAATTCAAGAGCTCCAAGAAGGCAATGTAACAAATGAATGTCTCTCTTGGCTACTTATAGGGATTTCCAGAAACCCTAATTTCTCTAAGAAGTCATATTTTTCTTCCCGGTCCCCAGAAACTTCGACAGTCAATATCAGAGGCAATATAAAACATTTTTCAAATCAGTTAGCTACCCAGATTAAGAATTGTAGTTTCAACAAATTAACGCTCATGTCGCGACTTTTCGCTCAAATTTGTTGAGGGGGGCATAAATACACCTACTATCATCAGGGCAAGCTGAGGAAAGATCAAAATCAAAGAATCTTTGACACAGTGCGACAAGTCACATCACATCAAAGAGGGGCAAATGTAGACACCCAAAAATGGACAGGCTTGCGACTTGACATTAAAAACACTAATTTTCATCTATTAATTAATGGTTTTTAAATCATTAATTAATCATCTATTTTCCTCTAAATCCATTCCCCAAATCATCTAATCAAATTCTCAAAATTAATTAAATAATCAATTTTATTTAATTAATTAACCTTAATTGATTAATTACCATTAATTAATTAATTAAATTCAATTTCCTATAGTTTAAATTCAAATATTTAAACTCACTGATTAAATTCTTCCAATTGAATTGAATTTTAATTAAATTAATTTAATTTCATCAAATAAAGCAATTCTAAATAAAAAAGAATTCAATTATCTCACGTTGAAAACTTTAATTAAATATTCATTTATCTTCAAAGAGATAACTCCAATCAGATCACATGGGTTACTCCACCCATCTCTCCAGTTCACATGGGTAACTCCACCCACCTCTTCAGTTCTAAAAGGT
>MU225451.1:2132006-2144580 GCA_018584345.1 Thuja plicata
CCTTGATCATTATCACGGAGAACTTTCTTAAGAGCCTCTATGGCTTGGATAGAATCTTGATTATGGTTTTCTTGGATAAGCCAATTTCCCATTTTATCAAGTTCAGTTGAAAGGTTTTGCACTTGTTTAGGAGGAACTCTTAAAGTGTCCTCTTCATCATGAGATGAGTGAGAAGAGTTATGTTCCATGGAAGGATTAGAATCATGAGTTATCAAATTGTCATCCTGGATCCTAAGGAAAGGAGAAGAAGACTCAGGATCAAAGGAACCCATAAGTCTATGACTTCTTCTAACTGGGATACTAGAAGTAGGACTAGATGTGGTAAAGCTCATACACAAATAAAATGCTAATGAACTAACACAAAATTTTGATCTATTGAATTTAAATGCAATTTGAGAAAGAAAAGAAATGCAAGATCTAGCATAAACAATGTAAATCTAACACCGAAAAGAAAGAGTTGTCTATTGCGGGTTCACCAAAATGTAAGATAAGAAATGGTGGTTTATCTTACCAAAATGTAAAGGGGATTGAAATAGAGATATGTTTATTAAAAATGTATAATGTGTTAAGAAAGAGGGTTTGATAGATTATTAATTATCTTGAAATGTAATGTTTGAAATAGGAAATGTGTAAATTTCTCTTTGAGTTGCCTAGATTGTATTGAATTCCTTAACCTTAATTGAATTGAATTGATTGATTGTATATTTTAATTAAGGAGAAGATAAGATGCTCCTTTTTATCCTCAAATGCACAAATGGGAGATCTAAGTTGATCAACCCAAGAGAAGGGCTAATGCACAAATGAATCAATTATTTGGAAAGGAGAATAATAAGAGAGATACCTTAAATTCTGTTAATTATATGTATAGAAATGATATATGACAGTAATTGAAGGAATGGGAGAAATGCACTAACCTTGAAATATTGTAGATCAAAGAATGCTATTTTCTGAGGTCTGTGGACTATTTCTGAAAAAACTGATAGTTGATCCCGAACCTGAACATAGAGATGAACAAAACCCAAAAATATTTTTCTGTTCCAATGTTGTCTTATGAAAAAGGTTGACCTTGACCTGCAAATGTCAACCCTGACCCAATAATGTCGACCCTAAACTACACAGGTCTGACAGAAAATCTGTTTGCGCCGTCTGAAAGAAAGCCGAAAAGGGTATCCAGATCTGGTCTCAAATCCAATGTTCTAAACCTGTACCTATAGGAAAAAGGAGATTATTTGTTGTGGGGGAGGGGTTTGCCTTGGTCAAACCCCAGTTTAGGAATTAACCTCAAATATATGTAATTGAAATTGCAGAAATGGACAAAGTAAAAGCATAAATTCACCTTGCTTGAAAAAGTCTTTGTGGCAGATTCAAATCCTTGAATCCACAAGTATGCTTCAAAATGTAGAATGTAGAAATGTAGGAGGTCTTCAATCTCTTGCTTGTAGATCTCCAACACTAAGTTTTGAATGGGTTCTTGAATTTGGAATAGGCTTGGAAGAAGGTGGATGGAGAGATCACCAAAAAGGGCATTATGTAGCTTCAATCCTTCAATGGCCTCCAATGGATCTCCTTCATGAAAATGGATACTTTAATGGATGAATGCTTTCTTGAATCACACTTGAAGATAGCTTGAGAATTCTTGATCACGATTAGAAGACTTCGTTCGCTTGATGATGGTTAGAGAAAATGAGAGGAGAAGGCTCCCTTTTATATGAAATTAGGGCACAATCTCTTAAGGAGGCCAATATAGGAGAATTAAACTTCCATTAAAGCCTTTACCCCTAGGATAGGACCTATATTAAATATAATTTAGGAATCGACACTTCAGAATCTGAAACAACCAACCCGGAAGCTGGAAAATACTTTTTGCAAAGACCGACATCCATAACTGTGAGACCCCAAGATTTGAACCCTGGGTCAAGGTTGAGGTTGACCTTGACCTAGGTCAAGGTCAAGGTTGACCCTAACCTAGGTTAGGGTCAAGGTTGACATAGACCTGAAAGGTCAACCCTAACCCTGAAGCCCAGAATCACTAGTCTGCAGTTCAGAATGCAGAAATCAGGCTAAACAGGAGTAGAAAGAGGGACAAAATAGGGGGGAAGCCATGTCAAGATCAGGAACCCATTCAAGGCGCTTTCCATGACCCCAAACTACTTACTCAGAAGGATAAACATGTCCACAATGGAAGTGCTTCCATTTTCTAACTATACAATGACTAGTCGGTTTACCACAACAAACACAAGTTCATCCTCTTCTTAAGCTCACTTAGCCTACATTTTAGGACCTCACTTAGGATGTCATCTTTAGGAACACATCACACACTCATCCTAGCATGATCTTGCATTAATCAAATCAACCATAATCAACCTAGCATCATCCAAAGCATCCTTAATCACACCCCTCACTTGGTATTGCATACCCCTTTTGAGTTGCTAAAAACCTACATCTTAATCAAACCCCATCCTTGAATGTCCTTTAACTAAGAATTGTTTTAGGATAATCCCCTTTGTCTTTTGCAACTTCATCACCTTGTTCAAAAGGTTGGTTTGCATTAGCAAAGAATCCCGTCCGCTAAAGACCACAAGTCTGTCTTAGGTAGATAATTACATCCACTTGATCCTACACTAGGGAAAGCAACCCTTGATCCTTGCATACATCAAGTCATCCTTAATCCGTAGAAATACATCCATCATCTTAAGCACATCCTAATCCTAGTATCATCATCCTGAGTTCCCTAGGTGCATCCTTGCATACATCTTGCATCTCATATCCCCTTAAGATAGTCATTTCATGCCACCTATCACACAAGCCACTAAGAAGAGGAAGAACATGGATCCTAATCTTGCCGCTAGCTCATCTAATCCTACAACTAACAATACCAACACCATGGTCACTTATGCGCCTCAGCCCAATGATCAAATTGAACATATCTGGGTAGACACTAATGAAACTCCCACTCTAAGTACCGTGGAAACATTTATCAACCAACCAACGCTTGTCCACATGGTAAATGCCATGAGTGGACGTAACAACAACTAGGTACTCTTGGATATCCAAAAACAAGGACTTCAACTTCCACCTTGGATTATACCCACACTTGTCACATGACCTATGGAACTTCCAGGGGCACATCCTTATCCCACTAGAAATGAAGTTCTTGATCCACTTCAATGAGCCCTACAAGTGGGAACTCTTCTTGCGCAAGTAGTTCATCCCTCCATTCCACCTTCCATCATACACACAACACCCACACCTACCTTAGGAGCCCCGCTTCCTGATGCCACACAAGCAAGACAAGCAATATCCCCTATCACTATGCAAGCACCTCCACAAGCCACAATCACTCCTCTTTCACAAGCAATCCCAACATTCATTGCAAACTTTCCACCACCACCAGTCAGTACACAACAAACCACCATTCCACCCATTCCTACTCAACCCGTTCAAGGTGCTACAACCATTTCATAGCATCAAAGCATCCAAGTCTCCATGCCTATTACACCTTTCTTTACCACAGGCATGCCACCTACCAACACCTATAACCAACCCTTATTTCCGCAAGGGTCCACTTTTCCTGCTCCACTAGCAACACAATCACAATGAATGCTAGTAGTTCTACCTCAAATGTTGTTCAACCCAAATCTCCCTATCCTGCAACCATCCATGAATCCCTTTGTTGTACCCCAAATTCCCATCCAACCTATCCAATAGAAACAACAACAACCTATCCAACAGCAGCAACAACAACCTATCCAACAACAACAACAACAACAACCTATCCAACATCAGCAATATCAATCTATCCAACAACAACAACAACAACCTATCCAACAGCAGCAACAACAACCTATCCAACAACAACAAAAACCTATCCAACAATAGAAACAACAACCTATTCAGCAACAACAATCCATCCAACAACCATCCTAGCAACAAAAAATCACCAACCCATTCACATCCCAAGCGCAACAACACCCAATCAACCCCTTCGCAGCTGCATATCCCACTATCCAAACTACACAACAGTTGGAACCACAAATGTAGGGGGAAAACCCCTTCATGGCACAACCACTGCAATAGTTTGCTAATCCTTTTATCCAACCCGTGCAACAACAACAAACTCATTCTGCCAACTACATAGCCATACCATCTTCCACTGCATCATAAACAATTCCCCCTCTACAACAAGTTCTCACTGGGGGCATTCTGCCACAAAACACTTATGCAGGTGCGCAACAGGTTCATCCCACCTATCCAATGCCGAAACAAATACAAGCATATTTCCAATAGTTACAACAATCTTATCAAGCGCTGACACCTCCTCCACTGCAATATTCCCCTCAACCATAGCTTCCACCAGAGTAACCCGTATACATTGACCAACAACCACCCTACCAAACACCACAATATCCCCCACAGAATCCTCCATACTTGCCATTCGATCCATATCAAGTTCAAGGAAATCCTGCAATCATGATCAACAATCCTCCCCCACAAATCAATCATGAATGGGAGGAAATGAAGAATGCTCTCAAGGAGCTAAAAAATTCAAGTTTGAGGAAGTGTGCTCTTATCCATTTGACCGATCTATCAGTGCTATACCCTTCCCCAAGCACTTTGAGACCCCAAAATTTGATAAATATCGGGGGAAGGGCGATCCTGTGAGTCACGTGAAATAATTTTACATGGCCTTTCAAGAAGTGGCCTATAGCGATAACTTCCTCTTGAGACTATTTCCCAAAAGCTTGGGAGGCACTGCTCTTGAATGGTTCTACAAAATTCCTTACGGCACAGTCTCTACTTTCACAGAATTATCTGAAAAGTTTGTGGCCCAATACGCACATAATGTCGAGAATGAACTCTCACTCCTTGACCTATGCAATTCCAAACAAAAGGGAGGAGAAAGCTTGGCTGATTATCTTCAGCACTGGCAAGGGCTTACTACAAGGTTGTCTTACCAACCCCTAGAGCAACATCTTATTAAAATATTCATTAACAACCTTCATCCTAAGCTTGCCTATCACATGCGCATGAACTATATACAAACTTATCACGACATCAAAATCAAAGGTATGGACCTTGAACGAGGTCTCATAGAAGAAGGTACCATTAAGCACTACAAAGAATCCCAGCTTGACAAACATAACAATGATCGATCACGATACTGGAACAAGAACAAAAACACGGTAATAGATGGAGCCACTGACACCAAACACGTTCAAGTTGTGGTAGCTAGTCCTAATGCACCTACCCAAACTTATTAGCAAGCACCACCAATGTACCCTTAACCTCCTCCCATTTATCAACAACCCACTCTCACGTATCCTCAACCAATATATCAGCAAAACATGCACCCTCAAGGTGCACCTATCTATCCTCCTCTAGGGACATCATATCAACACAACTACCAAGGTCCTATGAATCAAACAAATGCTATATCAGTCCCACATGGACAACAAAGACCTCACACTTCAAATATGCCACAATGCATGTTTACCCCTTTGGGCAAACCTATAGATGTCATCTTCTGCAAGTTGGTCCAAGCTAACCAAGTCATGTATCCTAAAACACAACCATTTGATGATTCAACTCCTAAGCCAGCTTGGTATAAAGACAACGAGTACTGTGAATACCATCATGTTAAGGGACACACCACTCTCAAATGCATGAAGTTGAAACACTATATTCAAGATCTCATTGACCGCAAGGATATTTAAGTGGACTCTCTTGCCCAATCATCACCAAACATAGGCCTTAAAATTTATCAAAATGCATTCCCTAAACACACTTCCGGTATAGGCCCAGGCAATCCTACTTAGTCCTCTGATCAAGGAAAGGGTAAACAGGCAGAAAATGCCAACAGAAAAGATTATACCAATGCATATATCAACTATGATAATCTTATCAGCTGCATATCCCAAGTCTAGTCTTCCATCAATGTCATCCATGTCAAGGGTGCCAATACCCAATGCGCCATCACCACTCGTAGAGGTAGGATAATAGTCACAGGTGCTGGTCCCACCCCATCTGTTGGGACCCAATACAACATTTTGGAACACCTAGGGAATACCCCAGCCCAAATTTTCATCCTGGATCTTCTCCGCACATCACCCACTTATCAAGAGATCCTTAATAAAGCCTTGCAAGAATCCCGTGTTCCCAGCGACATCAACCTCACTGAATTCCAAAACCTTGTTGGACACCTGTTTGCATCTTGTGGGGTCTCCTTTAGACCAACAGATGTACCCTCTAAAGAAACCGATCATAATCTCCCACTCTGTATCGCTGTCATGGTTAAATATTTTGCCATCAAACGGGTCATGATAGATAATGGATCGGCCCTAAATCTGTGTACTCTAAAATTCATAAAATAGTTGGGTTGCACTAAGGCTGATATAACAAATGATGTCATCACAATAAAAGCATATGAAAATCTGGAGCATACTTCTGAAGGCACAATATCATTGCCCATTCAAGTGGGCCCAGTTATCCAGGATACATTATGTCATGTTGTTGATCTTGACCTCCCCTTCAACATTCTCCTTGGACGCCCATGGATTCATTCTATGCAAGCCATCCCATCCACCTATCATCAGTGCATCAAATTCCCATATAAAGGCACTAAGATCACCATCTGTGCAGATCCCAAGCCCTTCGCATACTGCAATGCATTGGAGACATCCTTTCCACATTCCAATCACTGTCCCAGGATTGATATTGGCACCTCTGTTGCCAGCTCATCTCGAACCCATTCAGACCCAGAAATAATCCTCTCCTCCACCTTGTCCATAGTTAAGATCAACAACAAAGGTTGTGGTGAGTACACTTTGTCTGATGCCTTCGTAGTTGGAGCACTGCCAATTGATCCTCACACTCAAGGCCGCCAACCTAATCTAAGAAAGACAAAATAAGAGACAACCAAGGCACTACAATTTGGTTCTACCACTTTTATATCAAAAGGTACTTTTACTGGCCAGGAAATGGCACCAAACATCAACCAATGGCTATATAAAGATCCACCACCCAAGGACATAAGTCGCCTTAATTACTTCAAAGCTAAGTACCCCACAACGCACAAACTGGTGACAGAAAAATGGAACTACCAAGGAGGTGGCCTTGGTTATGAAGAGCAAGGAATGAAAGATCCTATTATACCTACCTGACTAGAAAAGCACCCGGGCCTTGGTATGGGCTCTGACATGAATGGGGGCACCAATGAATTCATTAACTATTCCTCTTGTCCATCCCTGGGCAAAATCGCTGACATCAAAGATATCCTAGAAGAGAAAGTTGTGAGAGCCTATGACAATGTTTTCGATGATGAAACCTTCCTAGGCAATGCTATCCTACCAAAAATTTCCGTCCTCTTCATTGACCTTCCCCTCCGCTATCCTAAACTCATAGACTGGGATCAATCAAGTGTCGTACACGTTGATGAGTTCCAAAGTGAGGATGCGCTCCTAAGCTTTATGGGAGCAATTGAGTAAAGCAGTGACTAGGGGCAAGACTCAACATATGTCTACAAATTGGACCCAAAGGCATACTTTGGGGAAGAGGAGGACTTTAGCCACAAAAATGACATAGAAAATAAAAATAAAAAAGAGAAAAATTGATCCCCTAGCGAAAACCCTTCTGGGACGCCATCTAATCATAAAAAAGTAAAGACAAAGGGCGTATCCCCTGGTGAAAACCTCTATGAGGTACCAAATTATGAAGATTCTCCTCTTCCTCTTATCTAAGATTACAGACTAGAATAGTCATCAATACTCATTGAAGAAGCAAAACCTGTCAATCTGGGTACTAAAGAAAATCCCGCCATCACATTCATAGCAACATCTCTGACTGAAGCAGAAGAAAGTGATCTTGTCACTTTATTAAAGGAATCCATCAACAAGTTCACATGGTCTTACTCCCACATGCTGGGGTTAGATCCCAACTTGGTGGTTCACCATCTAGTAGTGGACCCAAACATCAAACCTATCAAGAAAAAGCTGAGAAAGATGCACCCTAAAGTGGCACTACTTGTCAAAGCGGAGCTAGAAAAATTACTACAAGCCAAGATCATCCGCCCCATTGACTATTCTGACTGGATCTCTAATATGGTGCTCATCTCTAAGCCTGATAAATTAATCAGGATATGTATATATTTCAGAGATCTCAATAAGGCATGTCCCAAGGATGATTTCCCCTTAACAAACATAGACATGATTCTGGATCTCGCAGCAGGACATGAGATGTTGTCGCTCATGGATGGCTTTTTTGGATATAATCAGATCCGCATTGTAGAAGAAGATCAGCATAAGACAACATTCACAACCCCTTGGGGCACCTTCTACTATAACATGATGCCTTTTGGCTTAAAGAATGCTAGGGAAACCTATCAAAGAGCCATGATTGTCATTTTTCACGACATGATTCACAAGATCCTTGAAGACTATGTGGATGATATCTTGGCAAAATCAGTTAAAAGGGAAGATCACCTAAATGTTTTGGAATGCATCTTTGACAGAATTGGACACTACTTCTTAATGCTCAACCCTAAGAAATGTGTCTTTGGAGTCACATCAGGCAAACTCCTGGGGTTTATTGTATCGAGACGAGGCATTGAAATCGATCTAAAGAAAGTACAAGCTATCATAGAGATGCCTCCACCAAAAACACTCTGACAGCTACGTAGCCTCCAAGGAAAGCTACAATTTGTGCACCATTTCATCTCTCAACTAGAAGACAAGTGCCAACCATTCACTCATCTCCTGCGCAAAGATAACACATTTAAGTGGGATCCTCAGTGTCAGAAGAGTTTCGACAAAATTAAAGAATACTTGGCTAATCCACCCATCTTGGTACCACCTGTACCTGGTCAACCAATCATCCTATACATTTCTACTACTACCACAACACTGGGGGAACTCCTCACTTAATTGAATGACGAAGGAAAAGAAAGAGCTATTTATTATATCAGTCAAACCTTAGTGGGTTATGAGCTCAATTATTCTCCTATGGAAAAAGCATGTCTGGCAGTGGTCTTCACCACTCAAAAAATTTGCCACTACATGCTTAGTCACACAACCAAGCTCATTTCAAAGGTGGATCCTCTCAAGTACCTACTCTCTAGGACTACACTTACAGGTCGAATGGAAAAATGGGTTATGTTGCTAAGTGATTTTGATATTCAATATGTCGACAGAAAAGCCATTGAAGGGCAGGTCATTGCCAATCAGCTAGCCGAAGCACCCTTGGTAGATGCATATCCTTTGGTCACAAAATTTCTAGATGAGCATTTGTACATGATACAAGAACAACCAATGTGGCAACTCTTCTTTGATGGGTCCTACACAGCTCATGGCGCAGGGGAAAGAATACTTTTTGTCACACCTCAAGGTGACTACATTCCCATGTCATTCAAATTGGGATTTCCCTGCACAAACAACATTGAAAAATATGAAGCACTAATTGCAAGAATCCACATGGCCATAGAATGGAACATCACAAATATCTAGGTCTTTGGCGACTCCCAACTCATCATCAAACAAGTCTTGGATGAGTATCAAACCAAAGATGACAAATTGACACCATATAAGAAGATGGTTGACAAGTTGAAAGAAAACTTCCTCCACTTGCAGATAACACAAGTACCACACTTACAGAACAAAGCTGCTGATGCAATGGCCACAATTGGCTCCCTTCTCGAGATTCCTCATGAGTCTATGCAATACAAATTCTTAGTTGAGCAACTACATGCTCCCGCTTATGAGAATAATGAATTGAATCGCATATGTGTCTTGGTTGGTCCTAGGCCTTAGTCCCCATGGTACCACGACATCCAAGCTTACCTACAAAATGGTATCATATCTCCTCATCTCACTGAAAACCAATGCCAAAAATTTATCCACAGAGCATCCCGTTACACCCTCGTAGCCAATACCCTTTATCGTCGAGGTTATCACAACGTGCTCTCTAGATGTGTAGATGAAAATGAAGCTGCCCAGGATTTAAAAGAGGTACATGCTGGAATCTATGGTGCCCACACGAGTGGCATGGTCCTAGCTAAGCAACTTCTACGTATAGGGTACTATTGGCCTACAATGGAACATGATGCTTGTGAGTTCGTCAAAAAGTGCCTACCTTGTCAACAACATGCTAATTTGATCCATGCTCCTGCTCAGGACCTCAGACCTATTGCGCCTCCTTGGCCCTTCTCTTGTTGGGGTTTTGACCTCATTAGTAAGATTACTCCCCTCTCTTCTAAAGGCCACAAATACATAATCATAGCTATGGAGTACTTTACAAAGTGGGTCGAAGCAATTCCGCTCACACTCACTACTGGTGTCCATATATCCAAATTCATCCTCTATCACATTGTTTTCCACTTCGGCATACCCTCCACCATCTTCATAGATCATGGTACACCATTTGAAAATCAACACATCAGTGATCTTTGTGCTCACCTCCATATCCATCACTGTTTCTCCAGTCCATATTTCCCACAAGGTAACGACCAAGCTGAGGCAACTAATAAAACCATCCTCAAGAAAGTTGTCAATGATACTGGTCATGACTGGCATCTCCAGATCAATCTGGCCCTCTGGGCATATCACACTTCCTATCGTACTCCTATTGGAACTACTCCCTACTCCCAAGTCTATGGTATTGAAGTAGTCTTACCAATTGAGGTTGAACTACCCTCCCTCCAAGTATCACTAAGAGGCCTGATTAATGATGAAGATTACCAGGTAGCATGACTCACACAGCTAGATCTCCTAGATGAAAAGCGCCAGCAAGCTTATGATCACTTGATTGTTTACTAGAATAGACTCAAGCAAAAATATAACAAGAAGGTCCACCCACGCCAGTTCTAGGTAGGGGACCTTGTGCTAAAAGAAAATCAGAAAGTGGTTACTGATCGGGAAAAGAAAGGCAAGTTTGAAGTCACCTGGCAAGACCCATATGTTGTCACTGCATGCTTCAGTTCTGGGGCATATCAACTCTCCACTCCTGAAGGAGAACCATTGAATGATCCTATCAACATAATTCATCTCAGGCATTTCTATGCCTAACAGCTGGTTGTTCATTCCAATTATCTAAAAAAATCCATAAAAAGTATAAAAAGTCCTGAAAAAAGCACAAAAACAATGTAAAACAGTCCTGAAAAAATCTCTAAAAAGAAAAAAAATGAAGCTGAAAAAATGGTTGTCCCAATGAAAACCTGGTAAACAGGCACTTGGGCAATATAAAAAAAATCAAAAAGATCTAAAGAAATCAAAAAGAAAAATAAAGAGAAAAACTTTCGCCGAATGGTGAAAACTTGGCAATCAGGCACGTTGGGCAAGTATGGGTGATGAAAACTTGGAAACAAGCATCACACATAATGGACCATTCCATTATCTATCAAAATCTCATTTTCTTCCATCACTAGCATCGCATCTCCACTACTCTCCACATTCCCTTATTCCCTGGGTGTTCGCATATCATACGCACTAGTCCGCAATGATCTCCCTATCTTGTATCCTGAGCTTTTGTACACATAATCTTGTATATTATTATCCATGCATTGTACTATCCAAAGGCCCTAAGCATCAGTCCTGTATATTTCTTGTGTCTTGAGTTTCTCCTTGTCAGATCCTACATTGGTTCTATAGTTTGCTTGTAGTACGCACTTGATCAATCAACTTGATAAATCCCATCTTTCTAGAAATGAGTCTTGAGGATGTATCCTTCCTCTCGTCAACTTAAATCTAGATCATCATCATCTTTGGGTTCTCGTAGGATGTATCTTTCCTCGTGAACTAATCAATTAGCACACGCAACTATCACGCGCATCGAGATGAGTAACATGATCCAATCAAATCTTGGCAGGAACCTTGTACATAATCGCTATAACTAATTGCTTGTAATTAATCGCTTAGTTTGATACTTGTACATTTGTGACACATTCCATCTTCCCACCATCATGCTAACATCCTAAGTCATCATCCTGCTAACATTCCCTGCTCGATCCTCCATAGTCCACCAGTCTGGTTTATCAGTTGATTGTGACACAGGCAAAAAAAACATAGGTGAGTCCCATTTGCATCCATTTCATTACCTCTAGTATCATTATTGCATCCATAATTAAAATTTGGTTACATTATTCATTGTTTAGATTGTATTAGATCCATCATTCAGGACACATCATTCATTTTTAATTGCATTAATCATCATGTCAATAGTTAGTATCATTTTAGTCTTGCATTGTTAATCCATGTTAGCTCGCATTGTTAAATCCACTTAAGCATTCATTTCATCATATTGCATTGTTACTCCATTTTTAGGTTCATTTAAGTCATCTTGCATTGTTAAATTCATTTTAGATTCATTTTATCATCTTGCATTGCTAATCCATTTTAGATTCATTTTAGTCTTGCATTGTTAAAAACATGTACATCTTGCATAATTAAGTCATTTTAATCCTTAGATTCATTTAGATTCCATTGTTCACTCATTTACACATTCATTTTAATTCATCTTGCATTGCTCATCCATTTTAGGTTCATTATCTTGCATTGTTAATTCATCTTGCATAGTTCATCCATTTAGG
>MU225451.1:2162812-2173186 GCA_018584345.1 Thuja plicata
TGACAACCTATGTATTGAAAATCCTCTAACAAGGTCACACTTAACAGTGTGTTTGTAACCTTTAACAGGGTTGGCTCCTAACAGGGCTCACTTCAGAAGAGTGAAAATTTGGGGTACCGGTCCCAGTAGTTTTTTCCCTTAACAAGGTTTCCACGTTAAAATCCTTGTGTTATGTGTGTATGGTTAATTACTTTAGTGTTTTACATTCTACATATGCATTTATGGATTGACTGGTATACTATGTATATTTACTAAGTATCAGTAAATACAGTTTACTGCTTATCAGTTATTAAGGAGAAACATGACAGACAAGGTAAACCGACAGACGATTATTTGTTTCAAATATTTCAAAGGCATGCATCTTGTTGGGACTTAATAATTTGAGAAGTATTGATTGGTGGATTAAAGTTTAAATTGGATAAATTTTGAGGCCACTGATTCACCCCCCCTCTCAGTTATTACTAACAGTCTAGTTGAAGGTAAAGGAACCATAATGTTGAATAACCTGATCAAATGTGAAAATGCTTACTGGGTAAAAGGACTTAATTATAATCTATTGAGTGTTTCACAACTGAATAACATAGGTCACCAAGTAGCATTTGAAAATAAGAAGGCAAAGATCTTCAATGAATCAGGAAGTTGATCGGAACTAGTGAACAGACAAAAGGTAACCTTTTCTATCTTGATGACATTAACACCACTTGTTTAATGGCTAGAAATGAAGACATATGGTTGTGGCATAAAATAATATGCCATGTGAATTTTTACAACATGAAAAAGATAAACAATAAAAGGAAAGTAAGAGGCTTACCGAGCATGTCAAAGCCTGAACATATCACGTGCAAGAATTGTCAAAAAGGTAAAATGACAAAGTCTAGTTTCAAGAGTAAAGCCCATACATCTAATGCAATTCTAGAATTAGTCCATACTAATTTATGTGGACCTATGAGGAAAAAGAGTTACTATGGTGATAGGTGATAGGCCATTTTAATGGCATCTTTTATATACCTTAGAAGAACTTTTGCTAGGTCCTTTCTTATGTTTTCTGTTATTATACCAATACTTTATGCTCTAAAAACTATTTTTATGTGGTAGTCAACCAATTAACATATGCCATAGACATATGCTACTTAATGTGCTTTATCGAGATGAATATGATTTGTTTATTGCTATAAAATTATGATCATATTTTGTGAATGAATTGACTGTTTGAGCAATAGATAATATATGTACTTTGAATAAATGCCATGATTTTTTTTATCCTAATAGTGTTAATGCAACACATCAAAGTAGAAATTGTCATCTTGTTCAGGTGAGCATGTCTATGTGCTGGACACTTGACTCGGTCCTACAGCAGACACACACAAAAGAAACATTGGCGTAGCAGTGGTAGAAGGTTTACGATTGATCCAGATGGAGATGATAGAGAAAATACTTGGTGAGTGCAATAAATTCCTTGATGAAATCTAGGAGAGAGTGGGAAGTTAGATCTATTGTCTACGCAGTTCTTTCCTCTCTTCTTGACCAGTTCTATTTCCTATTTTCCAGTTTTCCTTTATGTTAGCTGGTTGTAATAA
The DNA here is from genome assembly GCA_018584345.1 of Thuja plicata. Taxonomy (NCBI): domain Eukaryota; kingdom Viridiplantae; phylum Streptophyta; class Pinopsida; order Cupressales; family Cupressaceae; genus Thuja; species Thuja plicata. The sequence goes on from MU225451.1 coordinate 2,164,390, forward strand.
AAGCTCCGCCTTTTCTTAAGGGCATGTGGAGTTTAGTAGCTAGATGGTTTTCCCTTTAAATAAAGCCTCACTCCTACGTGAGAAGGAGGGCCGTAGTAGTATTATTAATATGGTTGCATTCTGTTATTTTGTTGTTAAGAATTTTTGTACTCTTTTATTCAAGTTAATGAGCAAATGTAGTTTTGAGTTAAGTACTGTGTAATTGAGTGTTCTGGGTACTCACCCAAGGGGCCCCACTTGGTGAGGAATCCATAGTTTAGATTCATTCTAGATTATCTCACTTTCCTGCATTTCTATTATTTCAATTCCTATGCTGAATAGCTCCTACAACCAAAGCCACAGGACAGCTACCGCTTCCTGCGGCCGAGCAGCTGAGTAACTAAAGCATTATAGTTGTTTGTGTACACTCTTCCATCCTGCTAGCAGCCTTCATTTCCATCATTTATTTTCAAGCATCTACTTTCACAACAATAGTTTAGATTTCCTTTAAGTATTCATTTCATGTAGTAATAGTATAGTTTCCTTTTGAAAGCATTTATTTCCTGCAGCCATAGAGTAGCTCTTTTCCAACATTTATTTCCTGCAGCAATTATAGAATGATTGGTTGAGAAAGTGCTTGGTGCATATATTTTTCTAGCGTGTTTCAAGTAACACGTCCCTAGGTTTGACATATTAAATGAGTTTATTATAAAGTGGATGAAGTTCTTAGTTAGATGTCCAATCCCTGAGTTAAACGATTATGCCGAGTTTCTAAATCTTTATAACAAGTGATCATTTTTGGCACCATTGCCAGGGATGGTGCCGAGCTTGGTTCTTATTCAACCATTCTTAGGATTTTTTTTCATGCTTTCATTCCCTGCTTTTAGTAGATTACGCCTTATCATGACAAAGCAAACCGGTATTCACATCATTTCATACTATCTGCATGCATAATAGATGAAGAGATGCCCGACGAAGGTACTTGCCAAATCCACACCAAAACCTATTTGAGGAAGAAAACTAGTTTGTTGATGCTATTATTGAGCTCCCTGAAGCCCCTTCATCATCCTCATCTTCTGAGGGTGACTTTCGTGGGTTCTTCTAGGAACAACCAGAAGCCAATCTATTTGCTGAAGCCTTTTCCAATCTAGAACTACAGAATCCTCGAGAAGAAAATCCTTGGAAATTAGTCATCTACCACCCTCAGAACCCCCCTCAAAATCCACCTCCACAAAAATGAAGGATGGCTAATCCTACTACGTTCCTTTTTCCTATATCTGATCAATGAGATAATAACAACCTCAAAAATATTCCCTCTTCTGCTCTTCCAAAATTTTACGGCCTTGTCATAGAGGAACTGGATACCTTTCTCTTCGAGTTTGATATCATTTGTAGGAGCTATGAATACACCACCAATTCCCACAGGCTTAAGCTCTTCCCTACAACACTTAAAGAGTCTGCATTGTGATGGTTTATGGGCTTAGGACAAGATATTGTCCATAATTGGGATGAAATGAAGGATGCTTTCTTGCTGAAATATAAGGAGTACTGTCAAGGGAATGATATGTGAGGGGATGATATCTTTAAGATGTCACAAAAGGAGGATGAGAGTATTGAGGATTATGTCTCAAGGTTCATTTTGAGTTTGCAGAAGAATACTTAGCATGAGCTCAATGAAGAATCTCAGAAGTTGCTCTTTTTGTGAGGCATTCATGATGGATGCACAGAGGCACTAGACCTAATGGACAAAGGAGATATCACCTAGCCATCATGGGATGATATCTATAAGATCCACCTTAAATACTCAAGATCTACTGTTAAGAAAGGAAGATGATATAGGTCCACTTTGGGAAAGTCCAATGGTGTTGGTTCTTCACGAATCGAGATAACCAATCTCTTGTCCAATTTTAAGTAAGATATCATCAAAAACATGGCCACCCAACTGGACACCATGCAGGCTAAGAAAAAACATGAGGAAGCAAAGGCCATGCTAGGAGAATTCTGTCTACATTGTAGACAGAAGAAGAGAGACTGTAGATGCAAACTGGTTGCTAACGTGGAAACTACACAAATGTCGACTGATTACAAACTAGTTGAGCCAGAGGATGAACAACTATTCTTCAATGCTCAGAAATGACCATGGGTATAGAGATAAGGTATGCCCCATGATCCTCTTTCATTTAGTGGTCCCTTTTATAATAATCAATGGCAACCCCCCATGAATTACCCAAATCCTCCCTGGAATAATTCCCGAAATCAGTGGTAGAATTACCCCAATCCACAGTGGCCAAACCCTCAAGGAGGTTGGAAATAACCTTAAGGGGTGTGACAACCATCACAAGGTAATTGGCAACAAAACCCACAGTGGCGAGGCAGCCAGCAATGGCCAAATCAACCATAAGGATTTTTGCCACCACCTATGCAGCCTCCACCACAACAAGCTCTTTTGCCACCTCCTGCAGCTACAAATCCACCCCCTAAGCCTACTCAGTTACCTATACAGCCACAACCTAACCCTAATAATTGACCTCCTCCTCCGCAGCAAAATGTGTATGCTACAGACCAGTCGCAGTATCCCATGCAATACCCTGCATATGCAATTAACCTTGATGATATTCACCTGCGATCCGGTACCACTCTGCCTGCACCTAAGCCTCCTGTAATCATTGAAATGACTTCTGAGGAGCCCAATCAACTTGAAAATCCATCTAATATAGTAGCCCCTAAATCACTAGCTAAGACCAATCAGCCTACCATTCCTCCTTTCCTACAAAGATTGCAACAAAGCAATTTGAAGACCACCGCTGAATCAAATTTCAATATCCTAGACCAACTAAAGAATGTTAGCGTCCAAATTCCCCTTTTCCAAGAAATCAAAGATGTTCCCACATACAGAAAAGCCATCAAGGAAGCTTGCTTTAAAAATCTTGGCTACAAGAATAAGGATCCCCAGACTGTCAATGTCCTAGGAAAACTGGCAGACATCATGTTAGGAAAGCTTACCATCCCAAAATATTCTGACCCTGGCAACCCTATTGTCAAGGTCATTATTAATGGGGCACTATAAAAAATTCCTTGATTGATATTGGAGCCTCCATTAATGTCATGACCAAGGACATTATGGAACACCTTGGTATCAGCAACCTCTGCAATACACCTACTGTCCTGCAGCTCGCAGACAGTTTGACTATAAAGCCTGATGGTGTGGTGGAGGACATTATGGTTGACCTAGAGTCTTGGTCTTACCCTACAGATTTCATGATCCTCTCACCAAAAGCTACCCTAGGGGGCTATCCAATTATTTTGGGACGTCCTTGGCTGGCTACTGTTGATGCCTACATCGATTGTTAGTCAGGAGATATGACCATTTCTAATGGCCAACACACCAAAACTTTGGCCTTGTACCCTCCTACTCAACCTCAAATGGAATTAGCCTCTCCCATATGGCTAGATGGAGGAGAAGAGGCTAAATTTATTAATTCAGTCTCCCAATTAATGATGTTAACAAGGGACCCCTTCCTGCAGCTTCAAGAGGAAGATAAGGTAATCACCAACATCCTGCATAACCAGTATGGATCAAACTTGGACCCTCTGGATAGTTCCCTCCAAAACTACCCCTACAGCCGCTATACTCTAATTACCAAATATCTTCCCCTATATCCAACCATCTCTATCGCCAAATGCTTCCCTATGAGATCCAATTGCCTTCAATGACCGATGCACCCATGGTAGAGCTCACTCATCAATTGGAAGTTTCCCTTGAACGTTGCTTAAACATTAATAGAAAACATTCTCCTCAGCAACAAACATCATTGACTAAGCTACTGAAGACTCATACTACAACTTTTTCCTGGGATTACACTGATATAAAAGTTCTAGACCCAAAGTTATGCACTCACAAGATCTTCCTAAAAGAGGACAAACCCCCAGTAAGGCGATTTCAAAGACATTTCAATCCTTCCCATCATGAGATAGTCAAAGCTGAACCCTAGAAACTCCTTAAATCTTGCTTCATATATCCTATATCAGACAGCTAGTGGGTCTCCCCACTAGTCATAGTTCCTAAGAAAGGTGGCAAGTGGAGAGTATGTGTGGACTACCGAGAGCTTAACAATGCCACCAAAAAAGGACCATTTCCCCTTCCATTCATTGACCAAGTTCTGGATTCTCTAGCAGGAAAGAAATACTTTTCTTTCTTAGATGGGTACAGTGGATACAATCAGACCCAGATTCTTCTAGAGACTCAGGAAAATACCACATTCACCTACCCACGGGGGACTTTTTCTTATTCACTTTTGTCGTTTGGCCTTTGTAATGCTCTTGCTACTTTCCAATGGGCAGTTATCAACATTTTGCTGATATTTCCCATGACTGTATGGAAATCTACATGGACAACTTTACAACTTCTGAGGAAACTTATGAGGAAGCATTGGAAAATCTAGAAAAATTCCTCACCAGATGCAAAGAACACAACCTATCTTTGAACAATGAGAAGTGTTTTATGATGATGCAGGAAAGCGTAGTGCTTGGTCACTACATTTATGCTCTTGGCTTTCAGGTAGACTTGACCAAAATTGAAGTCATTATGAATCTACCTACCCCAGCCAAACAAAAGGATGTCAGAAGCTTCCTTGGTCATGTTGGGTATTACAGAAGATTCATAAAGGACTTCAGAAAGATGGCCAACCCTATGTATTCACTGCTCACTAAGGATGCTGACTTTGTATGGACATCAGACTGTGATGAAGCTTTCCTATAGCTGAAGTCAGTACTCACTCAGGCACCTATTATACGAGGCCCTGATTGGGAACTCCCATTCCACATACATATAGATGCCTCTGATTATGCTGTAGGAGTAGTTCTTAGATAGAAGGAAGGTACACTAGAACACGCCATTTACTTTATTAGAAAAAAGCTACAGGGAGTTGAGTTGAACTACATAGTTACCGAAAAGGAGCTATTGGCTGTTATCTATGCTCTGAAAAAATTCTGCCATTATGTCACTGGTTACCAAATATTTGTGCATACGGACCATGCAACTATTAAGTACTTAGCTAACAAACCTGCCATAACTAAAAGGTTAGCTAGATAGTTATTTCTACTACAAGAGTTTGATATTACCATCATAGATAAGCCAGGCATATCAAACATGGTGGTCGATATTCTCTCACGCCTGCAGAATGCTGACGAATCCCTGGCAATCGATGATAGTTTTCCTAATGACCACCTATTCTCCATTGTAGCAAAAGCACCTTGGTATGCTGATATTGCTAACTATCTAGTTTCAAAAAAGGTACCTCCACACTTCTCTCCAAAGGAAAAGCAGTTACTAATAGATAAAACTTTCAACTTTTCTTGGATTTCTGATTGTTTATTCTATACTGGCCCCGACCAAGGATTCAACCAATTACACTAGGAAGTGTGATCGATGCAAGCGCATGGGGTGACCTACTAAATATGATGAAATTCCACTCTTTCCTCAAGTTGTAGTGACTCCATTTGACAAGTGGGGAATCAATTTTGTTGGTCCCATCACTCATGCATCTGATGACAATTCATACATACTTGTATGTACTGATTATGTAACCAATTGGGTGGAGGTTAGAGCCATGAAGCATGCTAGAGACAAAAAATTTGCACAGTTCCTATATGAGGGGATATTTACACACTATGGTGTACCCCGTGAGTTAGTCACTAACCAAGGAGCTCAATTTACCTCCACATTGATTACTGCTCTGATGAATGAGCATAATATTTTCCACCAAAAATCAAGCCCCTATAACCCATAGGCGAATGGTAAGGCATAAATCACTAATCGAGAGATAGAGGGTATCCTCATGAAGACAATTTAGTTGCACAAGAAAGATTGGAGCAGTCGCCTCCAAGAAGCAGTATGGGCTTACCGCACTACATGGAAAACCACAATAGGGTTTACCCCTTTTGAGTTGGTATATGGAAAAACAGCTGTGATGCCAATTGAATTTGAACATAAGACTTTACGAATGACATTACAACTGAACATTGATCTTACTGAGGCACAATGCGACATGATCCTGCAACTTAACCGGCTAGATGAAATCAGGAAGGCAGCCCTGCAACACACAGAGTTGGTTCAGACATAGTGAAAAAAGTGGCATGATTCTCATATCCTTTCCAAACAGTTTGGTCCTGGTGACTGTGCTCTTTTGTATGACTCAAAATTCCAAGAAAACCAAGGTAAGATTACAACACATTGGCTTGGCCCTTATGAGATTATTCATGTTTATTCTAAAGGAGCAGTTCGAATATCCACAATTGACCCTGTATATTTCAAGTTGTTGGTGAATGGTCATAGGCTTTGCCTATACCATAAACCATAAACAAAGGCTGATTTCCTGTGATAGTTTGAGAATCCTCCTACAGCCATAGAACCTCCTATAGCCAAAGAAACTCTTCCTCCTACTAATGACTTTCCTATAGCTAAAGAAACTCCTGCAGCCAAAGAACCTCCTGCAGCTAAAGAACTTCCTGCAGCCAAAGGACCTCTTCCTTCTGCGGCCATTCCTGCATCCAAACAGAGTAATTATTTGCTCCGGTCATCTCTTTGAAAATTTCCCACATGCAGTCATAATAAAATTTTTGCTTCCCACGAAAATCTATTTTCCACAATAAAAATGACATTCCATCTGCTTTATCATCATGTTTTTCTGTCATTCGCGCATTCACGTCACCTCATTATTGCGGCAACTCACATTTTTACTCTGCCAACGTCATCAAATCTTTTCAGATTTGGGCATTTAACGACATAAAATTCTAAGGTATGCATTACTTTATTGCCTCAAATTTTTTTTTTTACTTCATTTAATATGATTATGACACATTGTAATTCATAAAGCTATTCATCCATGATTTTTCTGTACATTTCTATGCAAGTGAGGACAATTGTCATTTTTTCATAGGGGGTAGTAAATAGGGTTTTGTGTATAATAAATGAAATATCCCATCAGTTCAAAACTTACGTCACTTCCAAATAAGCTGTCATAATTGCCCATATTTGTCATTACTATTTCCTCTACCCAAATTGTACTGAGTCGTCATATCATAAATTATGATTTGACAACCCCTACGTGTAAACTATCAAAATTGGCCCTATTTTTAACTCAAAATTTTAGCTTACTTCACATCATTTCAAAATCTTCTGTTGTGTCTCGTCTACCCGTAAACACTAGAAATTTTTTATTCCAATTCTGGGCATAACAAAGAGGTTTTTTAGCAAAAATAGAGCAAAGAGTATCAGTGGAGTACAAAGTTTTTTGAGTTTCTCAGACATGGTTGGAATTTCAAGCAGCAAAATGGGTGGTTCCCCTATATGACATGAACCATCAAAACACATGGTATTTTTAGAATACCACGACACCATTCAGGTTTTTAACAGAGTAGGTTAGCTCACCTATTTTGTTAGGTTAAATGGGTATGACGAAGATACGACACTGGAATTTCTGAGAACATACAACAATGGAATTGCATATGTTAAGGGGTTATGAATTAAAGCTCCAAAAGCATGAATTGTAGAAGTCTCTGGACTTCCATCTACAGGTGAATTATTTCCACATGGGCATGACGCACGAACAACCAAAGCAGAATTTGCGTTGCCAGCAGACGCCCCAATGGATTACAGTAAACAAGGAGTAAAGCGGACATCTCTTCCGGAGAAATTTCCTCAGTTGGTCATTCATATCATGAGGTACATTACCTGTGAGGGCCATTTTTCCTTCTTGCATGGAGTTCACTTTAAATTTTTGAGCCATTTACGACATAATCATTTAGTAAATGTCTGAAATTTTCTTTACGCCCTTTTGAACTTAAGTGCTGAAGAGGTACAGAAGGGGTGGAAGAACGCAGTGACCCACCATGTTTTAATTAAGCTATTGGTGGAAAGGTCACTGAGGGATGTCTCTCCCATGACCCAGGACAGATTTATTATGACACCTCATGTTGAATTGTATGGAGAGGGGCCACGACCCGAGAATCAAGAAGAACAGGGAAATAACCCTGATGAGGAAGAAGAATTTGGCGAACAAGATGAACCCTTGAGGAATTCTTCTCCTTCGGGAGTTCATGAGGAGAATTTGCCCTCTAGCCATCCAAACCCTACCAAAGGGAGAAAAGAAACTGAGGTTCCTACAGTTTCTTGGAAAAAGGATAAAAAGGGCAAGGGCAAAGCAAAAATGCCAGAATATGAGTCAGGATATTCCTATGTCTACTGTTTCTCCTGCGGCCACACCTACCAAGAAAAGGAAAATTTAACAGAAGCAACCTGTAGCCTCTACTGATACCCCATTGGTAGAAGTGTTCACTTGAACATGACACAACCAGACAACAAAATTTCTCTTGTTACTATGTGTGTGAAATATTGCACCTGTTACCTGCGACACAACACTTCAATAGGTCATTGCATTAGTGGAAAACATGGTTAGATGAGCATATAAAGCAACTAAAATTGACCTATTGATTTCTAACTAAGAAGAGTATGATAAGTAATATAATAGCTCTCATATTATGCTACTATCAGTAACATATACGACTTAGCATGAAAGATTTGAGTTAAAACAAGAAAGATATCTCCTAAACATGCATTCTAGCTCTAAAAAGCATGAAAATAACAATGCATGAACATGAAATCTAAAATATGATATGAATCCATGTTTATTATAACAGCATAACAATGCAATTTTACTCTAAAAATGAAGGCTTATTTGTGCTCAAAAACACCTTCTATTTATAGAAGAATGAGGAGAGAGAGGGGGGACAAGGTGCATTAATGGAGTTGAAAAACTCA
>MU225451.1:2173248-2183626 GCA_018584345.1 Thuja plicata
GAGGCATTAATGAGAGCCTTAAAGAAGCATGGGAAGGGTGTAAGAGGGTGGCTTGAGAAAGTGGACTTGAGGAAAGGAATCTTGAGATTCCTTGACTTTCTCAAGTGGGTGGAGTCCTTAATCATTCTTTAATGGAATGTGACAACATTAGGGGGTGGGTTAGAATAGAATTAGGATTAGGATTATATTAGCAAGGGGTGAATAGGTTGAGATAGGTTCAAACCCAGGATCAAAGTGGTTGAAGTGGGTTAGGTTAGGGGTTTAGAAGAATATTAATGAAATGAATTAAACTTATTTAATTCATTCAAAAATAGGATATTAATTATTTAAACAATTAATTTCTTTTTAATAATCAATAGGACTATAGCCAATTTAATTAAATTAATTAGGCTAGGGGAATGAGTTCATTTGGAAGTGATGAGACATATTGAGGTTTATTTAATGCCTTTATGATTAAATACTATAGCCATGTTTTGAATTTGATTTGTTTTTAATTGGTTTGAATTGATTTGAATTGTATGGCTATAATAATTAATATAATCTAGTGATAAAAATCACCTAGGACATTAAAATGAATTATGCCAATGTAACATTGTCGTGACATAATTGGGGGTATGATCACACTTAGGGAAAATAGGGTCTATAGTTGGAGAAGACCAAATCCAAGTGGTTACATTTTCCCCTCTTTGAATTGATGTGCAAGCAATGCATTTATTCAAAGAAAGTTTTTGATTTTGACTTCAGAAAGATTGATAATTTTTCTCATGATCGAGTGAAATGCCTGATGAGATTAGTCTCGCACTTGATTGAACTAAACTGATAGAATTGACTTTGAACTTGGTTGTCGTCCAAAGATTGATAATACTGATTTCAAACTTGGTTGTCATCCAAAAGTCAGTATGAAGCTGCCAGGAGCTTTAATAAGAATCTTTTAAAATGAGGAAACACAAGATATCTAGCTTATGAGAACCAAAGCTTTCTATCCAACATTTCTGACTTAGTCAAGGAAACTGTCATGCCCCTAGTTTGTTTGATAACGAAGTCATTTTAATGTTGTTTCGAGCAAGAATTTAATTGATAATAGTGTGATCATACCCCCTCGGGAATAAAATCAAAGGAAAGAAATAGAACCCTTTGTTGAAATGATGTATCACTTGCATGGGACGGGTAGGACGAGAAGAAATGAAAGAAGTGAAAAAGGTAGTGTGTTTAAGAATAAACACACGGTATACCAAGTTAATTACGTGAAAATGTGAGTTTGATTTCATTCCCGATAGATCAAAGATTTTAGGAATCATGGATATGTAAATATCTTAGATTTTAGATGAATTAAAAATAGAAAGGAGTTTGAGCTCAAATCCTTATGTTGTTCTTTTAAAATGAATCACGCAATCTCTAAATGCATCTATATGCAGACTCCTAGGATTGTCACTGATTTGTAGATATTATAACATTTTTATCATCATTGGGTGCTTGTCGGAATAGATACCACCTGATAGTACAATAATCAATAATACTCAGTGATATTATGAAAGTATGAATACTATTTTTTATTGAAATGTCAAAAATATACTTATGCATCAAGGCATAGAAGCCAGGATAACAAGATAGTCACCTTCCTTTTAATATATCAGATTATGTGTAAGGTAAGATATTGGACCCACAATGACCTTGAAAATTCATATCCGTGGGTACATTATGCTTCATATACTTTAGTGAGAATTTGAGTTAGAAAACAAACAAGGAAATTGTTCCAAACTCACCATAGTTTACACATAACAAAGATCAAGATATATGCGGCTATCCGCCCATAGTGGCAACTCTTACCATAAACATCCAAGTTAGGTGAAATTTATAGGATCATTTGGAACAATCACCATACGCAGAAAACCAAGAAAATGTTATGCCCCCTATCCTTGTGACTCTTTGTTTTTGTGCAGACATCATGGAGTAACTCGGAAGACATAACAACATCATTTGTGAATCAATCAAATAAAACTTATAACCGCTTAGATGCCCCCAGTGAAAACATCATGGGTACATTAAAGAGTCATAATCAGACCAAGATCAGACTGTGTTTAGGTAGTATTGAGAAATACTATTGATTCATTTTTCAAGCACAGTAGAGATTCAACAATCAAAAAGTCAGAATTCAAGCAAATAGGTGTTCCATGTCTGTGTACATCATTATTCCTGTTTGCAATCTCATGTAGGTCTTCAGAACACCGTTCATGTTAATGCAATGTTTGTGTCACCTTTGTGTCATGAAAGTGATAGTGGTAGTTAAAGTATCAGAAAGCATCATATCATGAGACAAACCATCTATGATGAGCTAGCAGACGCAACCTATCAGACTAGAAAAGATTCCCCTAGTGCAGAATGACTTGATCCTAAGACAGAAATGCAGACAAATCCTAAGCGAGGATAAGATAGTTGTTTAGGAAATGAAGTCAACATTTTAGCATAGGTGTAATCATGAAGGCTTAGTATTAGCAATGCATTGATAGATAGAGTGCAGAACACAAGTGACGCCTGATTGCCAGGTTTTCACCACTTGGAAAGATATTTTCTTTCTTTTTGCTACCAAGATGCCTGTTTTACCAGGTTGTCATCAAGGCACTTTTCTCTTTTTCAATATTATTCTTTTTTTATATACTTTTTTGAATGTTTTTGTAGTATCAAGGTGCCTGTTTGCCAGGTTTTCACCAAGGATACATTTCTTCAAGACTTTTTCCACTATATTTGGATTTCTTCAGGATCAATTTCTGAATGTTTTTGGTATTTTCTGAGAACTATTTCACCGTACAGGCTCTGCTAGTTGACTATTAAGCGTAGAACCGCTTTAAATGTAGAGTATTGATAGGGTCAGGAAGAACATCTCCCTCAGGTGTAGCTAGTTGATTAGCTCCAGTCCCAAAAGTAGCAGTGATAACATAAGGTTCCAACCAATTAGGTTCAAATTTTCCTTTCTGCTCTCTATTAGGTTGGTTCTTAGGATTCTCCTTTAGGACGAGATCCCCCACTTCAAATTTTCATGGTTTGACCTTCTTGTTGTAGCCTTTGGACATACGTGCTTGGTGCACCTTCAGATGATCGAATGCCTATTATTTGCGCTCATCTAGTAGGTCTAAAGAATTCATCCTATCTATGCGATATTTCTCATTAGTAAGAAGACCTTGTAAAGATATCCAAAAATATGGGATTTCAACCTTAATAGGTAGTACTGCTTCAATGCCATAGACTAGAGAAAATGGTGTGGCTCTAGTTGGTGTTCTGATGCTTGTTCTATAGGCCCATAGTGCCGGCTTCAGTTGTAGATGCCAGTCTCTGCCAGACTTACTTATAGTTCGGTGTAAGATTTTGAGAATATTCTTGTTAGATGCCTCCGCTTGTCCATTACCTTAAGGGTAATAGATTGAGGAGCTATGTTGAGTGATGTGAAATTGTTGACAAAGGTCATCAATGTCTTGATTTTTAAATTGGCCTCCATTGTCTGTTACAATTGAAAAGGGTATCCCATATCTACAGATAATGTAGTTCAGAATGAACATAGCCACCTGTTTGCCAGTGGCTTTGATTAACAGCATGGCCTTGACCCACTTTTTGAAATGCTCAGTGGTCGTAATGATGAACTTGTGTCCATTTGAAGGATTGGGATATATTTGTCCAACCAAGTCAAAGGCCCATTGCTGAAATGGCCAATGTGTTATGAAAGGTATAAGTTCTCTGGTAGGAGCATGGATGAGATTTCCATGTGTCTAGCATTTATGACATGTTTTGGAAAACTGAATAGCATCCTTTTCCATGGTAGGCCAGTAATAGCCAACTCTAAGCAGTTTCTTAGCCAATGAAAAGCCATTTGAGTATGATCCACATACACCTTCGTGGACTTCTTTTAATGTGAGATCAGAATCTTCGAGTTCTAAACATTGAAGAAGCATACCATCAAGACCTCATCAATATAAGTTATTAGTTATGAGGACATAACATGATGCTGTCCTAATAAAGGCTCTTTTCTCATTTTGGGATAGATCATTGGAAATAGTTTGGTCAGTTAGGTAAGCAATGATATTGGCATACCGAGATTGGTTTTGGGTATTCAAAGCACATATTACTTGGTATTCAGGGGTATCAAAGGTGGGATAGGATAATTCTTCCACCAAGAAATCATAGTGGAATCGATGTTCCTCCAGTTGTAATATGGACGCCAATGTAGCCATGGCATCTGCAGCTTTGTTCTCTGTTCTGGGTACTTGTTGGAATGTGATGAAGACAAAGTATTTCTTCAAGTCATCAACCAGTTGTTTTTAGGGTGTCAACTTCTCATCTTTTGTCTGATAATCTCCATTGAACTGATTAATAATGAGCTGGGAATCACCATACACGTGTAACTCTACAATCTTCCATTCCATGGCAAGCTTAAGACCATTTACTAGTGCCTCATATTCTGAAATGTTGTTCGTGCATGGGAACATCAATTTGTAAGACTTGGGTATCTTGTAGCCTTGAGGAGTCATGAATAGAACTCCTACCCCAGAGCCTTGTTGCGTGAAAGAACCATCAAAGTACATCTTCCATGGGTACTTAGTTAGATGCATAATAGTCTCATCAGGGAATTCAATCCTTAAAGGTTCATCATCTTGAAGGGGTGAATCAGCTAGTTGATCTGCGAGGACTTGTCCTTTAATAGCCCTCTTGTCTACATACTTAATGTTGAATTCACTTAGAATGAGAACCCATTTTTCTAGACACCCTATTAATGCTATTTTTCTCAAAAGGTAATTTAGAGGATCAATCTTAGCAACGAGCCTTACTGTATGTGAGAGCATGTAGTGTCTTAGTTTCTGTGATGCGAAGATGACTGCTAAGCACACTTTTTCAATAATGCTGTAATTGAGCTCATAGGAGACTAGAGTTCTACTGATGTAGTAGATAGCTCTTTCTTTCTTTGTTTCATCCTCTTGCGCTAATAATACTCCTAATGATGTAGCTGTAGCTAAGATATACATGAGTAATGGTTTTTCATGAATAGGTGCCATAAGAATAGGAGTAGCCAGGTACCCTTTTAATTCTCTAAAGTTGGCTTCACAATGTTCATCCCATTTGAAGGTGACCCCTTTATGTAGTAATTTGGTAAAGGGTTGTGCTATGTCAGCAAGTTGTGACATAAACCTCCTGATTGATTGAAGTCTCCCTTGTAATGTCCTCATTTGACTGATGTTGTGGGGAGGAGTCATCTCTAGAATAGATTTGACATTTGTAGGATCTACCTCAATTCCCTTTGCTGAAACTATAAACCCTAAGAGTTTTCCTGATTGGATGCCAAAGACACATTTCTTTGGATTGAGCCTGAGTTGAAATTGCTCCATTCGATCTAATATTTTTCTTAGATCATCAATATGAGTGCTCCTTTCTTTGGATTTAGCTAAGGTGTCATCCACATAATCCTCCATGTTTTTATGCATCATGTCATGGAATATAGTAGTCATTGCCCTTTGATATGTTGCACCGGTATTCTTTAACCCAAATGGCATAACATTCCAGCAAAAGGTGCCCCACACGCATGTAAATGCAGTTTTCTCTTGATCCTCATGGGCAATTTTTATCTGATTATATCCTAAGAAACCATCCATTAAGGAATACATCTGGTAGCCTGCTGTGAGTTCAATGATCATGTCAATGTTAGGTAGCAGGAAGTCATCCTTTGGACATGCCTTGTTTAAGTCTCTGAAATCTGTACATATCCTGATATATTTATCAGATTTAGAAACTAGGACAACATTGGAGATCCATCCTGCGTAGGAAATGACTCTGATAAATCCATCTTTCAACAATTTTTCTAGCTCTGCTTTTACTAGAAATGCAACATGAGGATGCATCTTTCTAAGTTTTTATTTCATGGGCTTGATCTCAGGAGCTATAGATAAGTGGTGCATGATTAGATTAGGATCTAGTCCAGGAATATCCGTATAAGACCGTGTAAAGTTGATCTTATTTTCCTTTAGGAACTCTGTGAACCGTGTCTTCTCCTCTCCTGACAAAGATTGTGCTAGGTGTACTATTTGAGGATCTTCATTTGTGTCCAAATTAACTGGCTGTGTTGGTTCTATTAGAACTGAAGACCTTTCCTGAAAATGTTTGGGGAGGATATCAAGAATCTCATCTTTTGGCACCTCTGAGAGGTTTTCACCATTAGATACGTCAATTATTTTTACTATTTTAGGATCTAACACTGCCACAATGTGGTTTTCACCATCAGTCCCCTTTATCTTTTTATTTTTCAATTTTTGACTAAGAAACCTGATATCCTCCAGTGACATGTTTTCACTCCTTGCGTTGGTGGAAGAAGAGTAAGGTTCACAAGCATTGAGATAGCAAGCTAGGGTGTAGTCATTGGGAATGTTGAGGATAGGAGTAGGATCTATACTAGTCCAATCAATTAGGCCTGGGTGTATCAAAGACAAGGAATTAGACTCCAGGAAGGACAACATTGTGCTAGCATCAAGACCATTAACTGACATGACATGTTCTGTTAAGTTAATTTCTTTTATGTTTAGATCAATAAGAGTTAGATCGTCATAAAAAGGTCATTGTTAGTTATATGCGGACCAAACTCTTGTGACTCGTCGGTAGAATTATCTTCTTCATCTCTCCATAAAAGGAGGCTTCTTTCTTGTCACCTTTGAACTTCTTCTAGAATTAGGAAAGCAGCAGTCTCTCCATCCATGATGGGGAGAAGGAACTCTTCCTCTGCTTTAGGATTATCAGTGTCGTTGGGAGTAGTGTTAGACTATTCACGAGGACCTGAGGGAGCTGTAAACATGTGAATTGTATCTATTTCAATATCTTCTATGGTGACAGATAGCTCATCCCATTCATAATAATGAGAGTCAGTGAACTCAGCATCAGATCTATTTAAGTATTCAATAATGGTTATTTGATGTAGCCGGTTAGCTACCTGCGGATCAAAGTGTGGTAGATCAAGGACATGGGTGATTGTTACCAATTTCCCCTAGTTAGGATGTGAATCCCATCATTGCAATGTGCTTGCAGTAGCTGTTGCTATCAATGGTATCTCTGAACCATCTGTTGTTGAGTCTCCTACCTCTTGAATGGGAGGTTGTGCTAACAAAGGTATGTGACGATCTTGAGGTACCTCAGAGCTGAGTACATAGCATTCTCCTTGATATTAAGGATTATCCATACCAACATGTTATAATATTTCATAAGGCCATGGTTCTAGTAATATCTCATCTATTTCATCACTCCCTTTGTCAGAGATCAGACTATCTTTTGAAGCAGGTTTGTCAGTTTTAGTATTAAAACCCAGTCTTGTTTTGTCTCTAGTATTTTGGAACTCCATGGGTATAGGCTCAATAATTTCTCTTCCTGTATTGCTTAGAGGTCCTTTTCCTTTATATCCCATTTTCTTGAGGAGATCATATCCTTTCCCATACTGGTCTAGGGATATTTCCACATGTTTGACTTCAGCTTCCGCCGGTTCTCCTTTGTAAAGCGAGTCTAAGACTGCCTGTTCTTCTGTGTTATCTAAAGAAGATGTGGATGCTTTAACTATACCCATGGATCTATGAATTTATGGTTCGTTTGATGCAGTAGGTGTGAAAGATGAGGAAGGTCTTCCATAGGATCTCAATGATATGGACAACTCTATCAGTGAGGGAGTCAGGTCTAGCTTGTACTCTCCCATACCTGTTTCTTCAAGTTTTAAGGTTTTTCCAAAACTCTTCATAACCATGTCCTTGGTAGTCTCAGGAGAAATCTTGTCCATAGCCTCCTTGTTATGTGGGATCATACTACCTACTTTGATATTATTACAAGTATAGTTAGCATATGTAGGAATAATTACTTCCACCCCATTATGTGGGAAGTTTATGCACTGGTGGTAAGTAGACGACACAACTTGCATTTCATGAATCCATGGTCTTCCCAATAGGATGTTGTAGGCTAGGGGTAGATCCAAAACTTGACATGTGACATTCCTTTCAATTGGTCTGACTCTAATGGGTAGAAAAATAAGACATTTAGAGGATCTTTCTTCCTCATCATAAGCTTTGATAGTTATTTTGCTTCTAGAGTCAACGATTTGTTCTAAAAGACCCAGTTTCCTGATTAGATTAAGTGTACAAATATTCAATCCTGCGCCTCCATTCGTCAACACATGTCTAACACGGGATTTATGAATGAGGACTTCAATATGGAGGGGTTGATTATGTGGATGTGTCAATGACTTATCATCCTCTTTAGAAAAGGAGAGGTAATGTGGCACTGAGATGTGATTGACCATCACTTGGAATTCGTCTATATCAATATCCTTTAGGACGTTAGCAGTATGTAGGGCTTGTTCCAGGATTTCCCTATGCACTGTGTATATTGTGAGCAACTCAAAAATGGAAATTTTGGCAGAGGTTCATTGCAATTGGTATACCAAGTCATACTTTTCTCCAAGAATAGTAACCACATGTCTCACTACTGGTTTAGGGATAGTAATAATAGGGACCTTGGACATTGATGCTAGTTTTGGGGAAGAATTGAGTCCTTGATCGTGACTTGGGCTTGGCTCTGAGTCATTACATTTGATTGGAAAGAAACACCTTTGATTATGACCACATTAATTGATTCGATTTTAATGTCTAGCATATTGATCACATTATCATTGTTGGAATAGGTGTAGTTTACTTCATTACCTTTTCCTTTAGATGTTTCCCCTTTGTCGTAATTAGGAAATGGTTTGTTAAATGTTGTATTATCTTCATTGGTGGTGTGTCCATCCACTTTGATCTTTCCTCCTTCAATGAGGTCTTGAATAACATGTTTAAGCTTAAGGAAATTATTAGTCTTGTGTCCTTTGTTCTTGTGAAAGACACAGTAGGAGTTATTATCCCACCATTTCAGTTTGACCATTGGTTCCCATGGTTTGGAGTATGAGATTGTGAGAAATTTTTTGTCTAGAAGTGTCTTCAAAACAGTCTCGAGAGGTTCTCCCAAAGGAGTGAATGTTCTTTGAGGTTTTGAAGTCCATGTCCGACCCTTGCTATTATCATTGTTTGCTTTGGGTATAGGGGTTGTTACTTTGCCATATTTTCTTGCTTGCATACTATTGGTTAGATTTAACACCTCATGTTTAGGACCAACATTGGATGCGTCTACTACGCCATCGTTGACAACATTTTTGTTCTATTTCCACCATTTAGGTTTGGAGTTGGAGTTGTTAGGTTTTTTTTCACTTTGGAGAGTGATCTCCCCCTTTTTGACCATAACTGCCTCAATACGAAGGGCATTCTTAATCATCCTATCAAAGCTAGGTGAGTCTTGCATTTGCAATGCGTAGTTTAATTCTGGTATTAAGTTATTGACAAACATTTCCATCTTCTTCGATTCAGGGATAGCTCGTGAGTACCATGCAAAGATTTTCCTCCATCTTTGAAGGAAGTGTGTAAATGATTCACCGGTCTTTTGTTTAGTATTACATAGATCCATCATAGTCACATCATGTTAGATGTTGTAGGGGTAATGTTGAATAAATTATTGAATCAACTCCTCAAAAGTTTTGACCTTGAGTGTAAGTTTCGAGAACCACTCCATGGCGTTGCCTCCTAGACTTCCAAGAAATAGTCGCATGAGGTAAGTAGGTTCATGCATGTATTCTATGCTTGTATGTGGTAAATTTGGCCTTGTTAATTCACCATACACTTCAAAATTTTCCTTCTTCACTAGGTACACACAAGACTGAATATGAGATTATTCATCCTGTCTGCCTGCATGATTTGACCTGTTGCCTTCTATCCAGACGGGGTTTTTGAAATTGCTCTCAGAAAGAGAGTCTCACAACCATGGACCAATCTAGGAATGAAGGATTATCGTGATGGATGCAATACAATGCAATATTATGCTAAGAAATGAGAGATATGAGATAATCTAAGACATGATTGATCAATGCAATTATTCTAGAAATTGAAGCTATTCTATTGCAAAAATGATATTATTCTATATGAGATTAGCAAGAAAATGAGACAATAATTTAGTATTCTAACAATGTAAAAGTGAGTGGGTAGGGGCTTTGAATGAGGAATGAGAGTTCTTTTATAGACTTAGAGATGATCAGAATAAAAACTTTCCTCTTTGAAATAAAACATATAGAAAAGCCAGTTTAGAATTAGAAAGCTTTATTGAAAAGAATTCAATAAATTGTTTTCTTCCCGCTTTAACTGTTTTCTTTCTTTGATTTAATACTGTTTTATTTCTCTTTAAAGCTCAATTAATTCAAAGTTTCCATTCCTGAATAAAAGAAAGATTTTTGAGAGAATATTCAATTAATTAAATAAATATGACCTCATAATTGCTTTTTCTCAATTATCTG
>MU225451.1:2201112-2293209 GCA_018584345.1 Thuja plicata
GGTGAATCAGTGGCCTCAAAAATTTATCCTTCAAACTTAACCACCAATCAATAAACCTCAAATTATTAAGTCCCTACAAGATGCATGCCATGAAATAATTATAATGATTAACTGTCTGTCGATGTTCTCTGTCTTTCCTTATTCTTTCTTGATTATCGATAAGCAGTAAGTATAACTATTTACTGAAACTCAGTAAATAAGCAGAGTATATCGATCAATCCATTGTTAACTATGTCAGATACAAAAAAATAAAGAAATGAATCAAACACACATAACACATGAATTTTTAACGTGGAAACCCTGTTAAGGGAAAAAAAACCACTGGGACCGGTACCCCAAATTTTCACTCTTCTGAAGTGAGCCTTGTTAGGAGCCAACCCTGTTAAAGGTTACAAACACACTGTTAAGTGCGACCTTGTTAGAGGATTTTATACATAGAGGTTGTCACTTAGTATCAGGATCTATTGCTACCATCCTTTAATCAGCCTCCTTCTTAGACTGTCAATAGGTATCAGGAAAATCCAATGCTACTTTCATGAATCAACCTTTTTGGAACTCCTTGGGATGTACCTCAATATATAGAAGACTATTAGGTCCTCAGTTAAGAGACTTGATGCTTCAATGGTAAAATTGAAACACTATGACCTATTTCTAATGCAGCTTTGAATTGCAGATTTTTAGATCTATTTAAGTACATTACCTCTCTGATCAATGTATCAATTCAATTATTTGTGATCCACACTTTCTGCTTTGTGATGTTGTACTTCACTATTCATCGGTGTCTATAGAATTACTTATCTCCCCTTCAGCTTGATTGATCAGGTATGTATGAATTTATTCTTCATCAGTTTCTCTTCATCATCCTCTTTTTATTCACTCCCATTAATCCCATTCGTAAATGAATTAAGATTGTCTCTTATATAGACATGATATTCACTGTTTCTTGATTCTTGGCTTGAAAAACAATCCAGCCAATTAGATTTAAAGCATAACTCCTGATTTGTCTCGTAATTATCTTCTTGCCAACTGTACAAATCATCTTTAAATCAATAACTTAACTCTGGTTGAATAAAACAAAGAAAACAACCAGTTAAGTCTATCTTTAGCTCTTGCCAGCTAGATATTTTGTCATTTTCTAAACTCTCTATTCCGTTGATCACCTTTGTAATTAGTTGTCAGTGACAACTGACAGTTCCGTTGGTGAGAATCTAGTTAGCTTCATAATCTCTGTCCGTCACGCATCATTGGAATTTTACTCATCGGACAACCTTCTAACTTTGCTCATCAGGCATCACTGTGGTTTTGCTTCATCAAGCAACACTATACTTTAGCTTGTCGGGTATCACTGTGACTATTCTTCTTTGCTTTGACTGTCAGTGTACACTCTGTCAGTGTTGTTTGTCACTAAGTAAATATTTGAATTTTGTGTATTGCTGAAAGCATAACCTTTATTCCTTTGGTTATCTAAAGTATTTGGCATTTTGTACATGACCGTACAGATGATATCAAGTTGACATCAATGAAAATACAATACATTAACTAATTTAATGCCTTGCATTATCTTCAACTTAACATTGTCACACATTCAATCAGTTACATGTCATCAATCTCTCCCTTTGGCATTGATAGAAACATACTATATTATCACACTATACTATTTCTAATACAATATGAAATATAGTAGTTGAGATTCATCAAACTACCTATCTTTTTGTTTTGTCAACCGATAAATGCCTGACCTTCGGTAAGCTCTGTTTTAGCTTAGATTTGATTCTTGCAACTCTCTATCTTCTGATGTGTTGTGTCCTCTCTTTCTGTCAATTTATCTCTATTGACTGTTCTTCTCTTTTGATGTTTTTTTCTCTTGTCAGCAACTCTCCCTTTGTATAATCTTTCCATACAGTTTTCTCTCCCGAAGGATATAATCTCTCCCTGTTGGAGTGATAGTGGATAATCTCTTTCTATTTCCAGAAAGATTTGATAATATGGATAATTTCTCTCCCTTTGACAACAATGCCAAACAAATATCTCACAAATATCTGACATTCATTTCAAACAATCATTTTTCTCTATCCATAATATATTCCTTGAATTTCCCTTATCCATCAGCAATACAACAATATGCTCCACTGCTCGGTTCTGATATACACCTGTCTGTATATAGATGTAGCTTTGAAGTTCATCTCTTTGCTTGCATCAACATTTCTGATATTCTGATAATATGTAGGCTGATGTAGCCTTTAGTCTTTTACTGACTGGTAAACAAAGGTTCAACCCCTAGTCTCTTTCTCAAGTACTCAAATGTATTCTTGGGCAGTGGCTTGGTGAAGATATCAGCCAATTGTTCTTTTGATTGCACATACTCAAGTATCACTTCCTTTTCTTGAAGTTGTTCTCTCAAATAATGATACTTAATAGCAATGTGTTTAGTCTTGGAATGAATGACTGGATTCTTGGAAATGTTTATTGCACCGGTGTTATCACAATAGATAATCACTGGTTCTGAGATCTTCACATGCATACCTTCCAGCAACTATTTGATCTATGCAATATTTGAGCAATTTGCAGTAGCAGTAACATACTATGCTTCTGCAGTAGACTGAGAGATGCATCCTTGCTTCTTGCTTATCCATGTGACAAGTCTGTCACCCATAAAGAATGCTCCTCTAGTTGTGCTCTTCCGGTCATCAAGATTACCAGCCCAATCAGCATTGGTAAACACCTTAAGTTCAAATTTGCCTTCTCTTCTATAACATAAGCTATATTCCTCAGTATTCTTTAGATATCTTAAAATTCTTTTTACAACAGTCATATGTGATTCCCCGGGGTTAGCAGAAAATCTAGCAACAATTCCTACTGCATGTGCAATATCTGGTCTAGTGTGTACAACATACATGAGATTTCCAATCATTGATTTGTACAAAGTCTGATTTACCTCTGTTGTCTTGTCCTCCTTTGTTAACTTACATCCAATAGCCATCGGTGTTCCAACTGGTTTGGATTCTTCCATCTTGAATATTTTTAGGACCTCTTTAATGTATTTGGACTGTGTAATGAAAATACCTTCACTTTGTTGAATGATCTGTAGACCAAGAAATAACTTGATCTCTCCAAACATGGACATCTCAAACTCTTTGCTCATCTCATCAACAAATGATTTGCATATCATATCATTGCCTCCAAATATGATGTCATCAACAAATATTTCAGCAATCAAAGTGTTAGCATCAGTATCTTCCTTAAAATAAAGATTACTATTTTCACTAGTCCTTACAAATCCAATACTTATAAGATAGGAATGAAGTCATTCATACCAGGCTCTAGGAGCTTGTTTCAATCCATAAAAGGCTTTGTGAAGTCTACATACCATGTTTCTCTTGTCTGGATTGACAAACCCTTCTGGTTTCTCAATGTATACCTCTTCTTCAAGTATTCCATTTAGGAATGCTAACTTGACATCCATCTGGTATACCTTGAATTATTTGAATGCAACATAAGCAAGTAGTATTCTTACTCCTTCTAGCCTAGAAAAAGGTGCAAAGGTTTCTCCATAGTCTATACCTTCCTCGTGTGCATACCCCTTGCATACTAGTCTTGCTTTGTTCCTTGTGACTTCTCCATTCTCATTCAGCTTATTCCTGAATATCTATTTTGTATCAATGATATTCTTGTCATCTGGTCTTGGCACAAGTGACCATGTCTTGTTCTTCTCAATCTTCTCAATCTCATCATTCATAGCACTTATCCATTCTTCATTATCAAGTGCAACATTGACAAATTTTGGCTCAAACTCACACATTAAACAATTTGAGTTTAAAGACTTACTTCTTGTTCGTGTACCAGCTTTCTTATCTCGTATGATCTGGATCTCTGGATGGTTACTTCTTACATATCTTGCAATTAAAGGTACAGTTCTTTGTCGATCTTCATTCTATTCTTCATCACCTTGCATATTATTTTGATCATTATCTCGACCGTCGATAATTGCAGCCTGACCGTCGGTTGCAACATTCTGTTGTTCTAGAATTAAGCACTATTTCTCAGGCAGAGTGTTGGGTTCTTCATAGTATACAAACTTATTGTAGTCCTCTGGTTCTTTCGTGCTTTCCAGCTCTTTATTTTTAGCAAATTCATCTATCTTTACATTTGCACTTTCAACAATTTTGTTAGAAGCCTTGATAAGACATTTATAAGCTTTTCTCTTTGTGGAATACCCTAAAAAGATACTTTCATCACTTTTGGTGTCAAGCTTTCCATTTCTATCATCCTTTAAGATATAAAATTGACTACCAAAGATTTTGAAGTAACTTACATTGGGTGTTTTACCATACCATAGCTCATAAGGTGTCTTCTTTGTGTCCTTCTTCAATTGTACTCTATTTAGTGTGTACACAGCAGTATTGACAGCTTCCCTCTAGAATATTTGGGTGATGCCTTTCTCTATCATCAGTGTTCTAGCACAATCAACTATTGATCTATTCCTTCTCTCAACAATCCCATTTTGCTGTGGTGTTCTTGGTGTAGAAACCTAATTTTTATACCATGCCCATTGCAAAAATTAGTGAATTCATCTGATATAAATTCTCCTCCTCTATCTGATCTCAAACATTTTAAATCCTTACCACTTTGTTTCTCTACCATAGCCTTATACCATTTAAACATCTTGAATGCTTCAGATTTATCTTTTAAAAACATAACTGTCTTCATTCTAGAGTAATCATCAACAAAGAGAATAAAATACCTATCTCCATAATAACTCCTTGTCCTCATTGGTCCACATAGATTAGTATGGACTAATTCTAGAATATCATCAAATGTATGGGTTTTACTTTTGAAACTAGACTTTGTCATTTTACCTTTTTGAAAATTCTTGCACATGATGTTGACGAGCTTTGTCATTGTCGGTAAGCCTTTTACATTTCTCCTTCTACTTATTTTCATCATGTTGTCAAAATTCACATGACACAATATTTTGTGCCACAACCATATGTCTTCATTTCTAGTCATTAATTAAGTGGTGTTAGTATCATTCAGATAGAATAAGTTACCTTTTGTCTGTTCACCGGTACCAATCAATCTTCCTGATTCATTGGAGATCTTTGCCTTCTTGTTCTCAAATGCTACTCTATGACCTGAATTATTCAGCTGAGAAACACTCAACAATTTATAATTCAATTCTTTTACCCAATAAGCATTTTCACATTTAATCAATTTGTTCAACATTATAGTTCCTTTACCTTCAACTGGACAAGGTGTATCATTACCCATTCTTACTGTACCACCATTATAATACTCAAAAGTGTTGAACTTTTCTTTGTCACCGGTCATGTGGTGAGTGCAGCCACTATCTATAATCCAGATGTCATTCTTGCTAACCTTAGATATGAGTGTAGTTTCTTCATACCTTTCATCTTCATCTGAATCATCCTTCACAGACACAAATACCATCTCGATGTCTTCATCTGGTTCGGTGTCAGTATCTTCATCTTTGCAAGCAGCTAGGTAGCTGAATTTCTTGCCTTTGTCCTTGTAGTCTCGGGTATCTCTTCTTCTTGATTGTCGGTAACCTCTATAATCTTTGTTATCACCTCTGTCATATTTCTTCTGAAAATATTTGTCATTACTTCTGTTATCTTTTCTTCTGTTTGGACATCTTGCAGCAAAGTGTCCAATCTCTAAAGAATACAAGTGGTAACTTGCCTTTATATTTACCTTTGCCTCTCTACATTCTTCTAGCCATAAGTGCTTCTATTTCATCTATATCTTCTTCTTTACTTTCACTTTCACTTTCACTATCTCTTCTAGATGTGTGTCTATGACTTGATTTTTTTATTCTCATAGAAGACTTAAATGCAAACTCTAAGTTTGGTAAGACACTATTATCAAAGTTGTTCATCTCAAATGAAATTAGTCTACCAATTAAAATATCGAGAGTAACTGTATTATTTTCTACTTCTCTCATTTCTTGAATGACAAAAACTCTAATAACATATACAAGCAATAAGGTTCTTAAAATTTTACTTACCACTGTTTCCTCTTCAAGTGTACCTCCAACTCCTCGTATAGCATTGACTACTTTTATTCTTGTGCTGTAATGTGTGATGTTTTCTCCTTCTTTCATTCTGAGATCATCAAATTTTCCTCTAAGGGTTTCTTCCTTGGCTCTCAGAATGTTTGTATCACCTCCATGTACAAGCTTCAGTTTGTCCCACATCTTCTTTTCAGTTTTGCAATATTTGACATCTTTAAATTCAACATCAGAGACCAAGGAAGAGAGCTCTATAACCATGCAGTTGTGTTCATGCTTCTCTCTCAATTGATCTACTATCAATACTCCTATAGGCAACACATATTTAGTATCTAGGAATTGAGTAACATCATTACCAATACCTAGTAAATGGAGTCTTATCCTGCTTTGCCATGAAGCAAAGTTATCTTTGTTCAACTTGGGCACATCTCGTCTGTTCATCTTGTGATCTTGAATTAGGTTTTGAAACCTTCCTTTCTAAGCATACAAGCTCTGATACAAATTTCTAGTAATAACTGAGAGGGGGGTGGGGGGGGGGGTTGAATCAGTGGCCTCAAAAATTTATCCTTCAAACTTAACCACCAATCAATAAACCTCAGATTATTAAGTCCCTACAAGATGCATGCCATGAAATAATTATAATGATTAACTGTCTGTCGGTGTTCTCTGTCTTTCCTTGTTATTTCTTGATTACTGATAAGCAGTATAACTATTTACCGAAACTCAGTAAATAAGCAGAGTATACCGACAATCCAGTGTTAACTATGTCAGATACAAAACAATAAAGAAATTAATCAAACACACATAACACATGAATTTTTAACATGGAAACCTTGTTAAGGGAAAAAACCACTGGGACCGGTACCCCAAATTTTCACTCTTCTGAAGTGATCCCTTTTAGGAATCAACCCTGATAAAGGTTACAAACACACTGTTAAGTGTGACCTTGTTAGAGGATTTTATACATAGAGGTTGTCACTTAGTATCGGGCATCTATTTCTACCATCCTTGAATCAACCTCCTTAAAATATCAATAGGTATTGGGCAAATCCAATGCTACTTTCATGAATCAACCTTTTTGGCACTTCTTGGGATGTACCTCAATATATAAAAGACTGTTAAGTCCTGCTCGGTTAAGAGACTTGATGCTTCAATGGTTAAACTGAAACACTATGACCTATTTCTAATGCAACTTTGAATTGAAGATTTTTAGATCTATTTAAGTACATTACCTCTCTGATCAATGCATCAATTCAATTCTTTGTACTCTACACTTTCTGCTCTGTGATGCTGTACTTCACTGTTCGTTAGTGTCTGCAGAATTCCCTAGCTCTCCTTCAGCTTGATTGATCAGGATTGTATGAAGTTATTCTTCATCAGTTTCTCTTCAGCATCCTCTTTTTATTCACTCTCCTTAATTCCATTCGTAAATGAATTAAGCTTGTCTCTTATATAGACATGATATTCATTGTTTCTTGATTATTGATTCTTGGCGTGAAAAACAATCTAGCCAATTATATTTAAAGCATAACTCCTGATTTGTCTCTTAATTATCTTCTTGCCAAATATACAAATCATCTTTAAATCAATCACTTAACTCTGGTCGAATAAAATAAAGAAAACAACCAGTTAAGTCTATCTTTAGCTCTTGCCAGCTAGATATTTTTTAATTTTCTAAACTCTCTTTTCCATCGGTCACCTCTATAGTTATTTGTCGGTGACAAATGATAGTTCCATCGGTGAGACTCCAGTTAGCTTCGCGATCTCTGTCCGTCAGGCATCATTGGAATTGTACTCATCCGGAAACCTTCTGAATTTTCTCGTCGGGAATCACTGTAGTTTTTCTTCATCGGGAAACACTATACTTTAGCTCATCGAGTATCACTGTGACTGTTCTTCTTTGCTCTGACCGTCGGTGTGCACTCTGTCGGTGTTGTTTGTCACTAAGTAGATACTTGACTTTTGTGTATTGCTGAAAGCATAACCTTTATTCCTTTGGTTCTCTGAAGTCTTTGGCATTATGGACATGACCGTACAGATGATATCAAGTTGACATCAATGACAATACAATACATTAACTAATTTAATGCCTTGCATTATCTTCAACTTAGCATTGTCACACATTCAATTAGTTACATGTCATCAGGCTATTCCATAAGCAGAATGTGTAATACCGAAAGTAGTAGAGCCTAAAGTTGCCAGAAGAGAATCTTCTTCTCTACAGGAAGGCAATCATAGGGAAAGGCCCCTTATTCCAGAAAATGTGTCAATATTTCCAAAGAAAGAGGAAGACCCACAAGCAGTCAGGGCAGTCCCACATCGACAACCTGAGGAGGTAACTGTTCACTCTCTATAGGTTGATTATTTCAATGCAATGCAATATCAAAATTGATATTGGAATTGGAAAAGACAAAATTACAAAGGGAGATTGAAAGAAAACAACAGGAAAATGAATTTTCAGCTTGATTTCTGGATTTTGATTGTGGATTTTTGATGCTAAAAATTACACACAATCAAAATCCAGAAATCAAGCTGAAATTTCTTATGGATTGTGGAAATCTGATCAATTTAAAGGAAAATGAATTTCTATAGAATAAGGTAAATAACATTGTAGATATAATTCCAAAATTGTTGGAATGCAGACCACCACCACGGGTTTATGCTCTATGCCTCAAGGAGCAGTTTTTATTGTTTAAATTAATGAGAGTCCTCTGGGACATTATCTCAGGCATAGAAACCCCACAAGAATTTGTGGCTACATACAACACATCACCTGATTATGTTCAGAATCTGCTATGTGAATTGTACATGCACAATTATGCTATTCCTTTTAATACTAACTGGAACCCCCTTCTTTTTATTGGTGATATACATTTATCTGCCCTTGTTTCTTGGATTCAGAATGAAATAAATTATGGTGAGAAATTACATAAGTACAAAATCTTGGAGAAGTTCATTTCATTACCCCTACATCCTGAAAGTCATTCACCACGATGACTTTACTGTAACTGGATGCAAATTGTGTATGGATTTCATGATTCTGCACCAAGGAAATGGATTCTAGAGATCTGTGAGGAATTTTTCTTGACATTTGAAAAATTTTCATTATCAGACGGAAACAGGGCAGCTGAAGGGTTAAAGCAGAGATGGGAAAGACTTCCCCTGGCACTTAAGAAAGAATAGCCACATAGTCTGATTAACTTGCGGGTTACAATGCATCATGTTAGTTGGTATATACGCTAGGGAAGACAACCACGGCCCGAGTGATGGTTTCCACTAACCTTCCATCCTCCCCTACTTTTATGGCCATTGTACAGCTATGTGGATGATGAAATAGATGAACAGAAGGAACTGAGCAGACGGGTAAAGATGGAGCGCACAAACAGGTTCTACTAGCGAGTTGGCACCTCCATGATGGGAGAAACATAGGAACGAGACCTCCGGGTTCTTGCCAAGATCTGGAATGTCTTAGTTCCTAAGGACTGACACTAGTCTTCGTAGGGGGAAGAATGATAGTCCATTTTAATGGCATCTTTTATATACCTTAGAAGAACTTTTGCTAGGTCCTTTCTTATGTTTTTTGTTATTATACCAAGACTTTATGCTCTAAAAACTATTTTTATGTGGTAGTCAACCACTTAACCTATGCCATAGACATATGCTACTTAATGTGCTTTATCAGGATGAATATGCTTTGTTTATTGCTATGAAATTATGATCATATTTTGTTAATGAATTGATTGTTTGAGCACAAGATAATGTATGTACTTTGAATAAATGCCATGAATGCTTTTATCCTAACAGTGTTAATGCAGCGCATCAAAGTAGCAACTGTCATCTTGTTCAGCTGAGCACGTCTATGTGTTGGATGCTTGACTTGGTCCTGTAGCAGACACACACAGAAGAAACATCAGTGTAGCAGTGGTAGAAGGTTTCTGGTTGATCCAGATGGAGACGGTTGAGCAAAGACTTGGTGAGTGCAATAAATTCCTTGATGAAATCTAGGAGAGAGTGAGAAGTTAGATCTGTTATCTACGTAGTTCTTTCCTCTCTTCTTGATCGATTCTATTTCCTATTTTCTAGTTTTCCTTGCTGTTAGCTGGTTGTAATAAAAGCTCCGCCTTTTCTTAAGGGTATGTGGAGTTTAGCAGTTAGATGTTTTTCCCTTTAAATAAATCCCTGCTCCTATGTGAGAAGGAGGCAAGTAGTAGTATTATTAATATAGTTGCATTCTATTATTTTTTTTTTAAGAATTTTTGTACTCTTTTATTCAAGTTAATGAGAAAATGAAGTTTTGAGTTCAGTACTGTGTAATTGAGTGTTCTGGGTACTCATCCAAGGTGGCCCACTTGGTGAGGAATCTATAGTTTAGATTCATTCTAGATTAGCTCGCTTTCCTATATTTCTATTATTTCAATTCCTATGCTGAACAACTCCTGCAGCCAAAGTCACAAGACAGATACCGCTTCCTGCGGCCGAGCGACAGAGTAACTAAAGCATTATAGTTGTTTGTGTGCACTCTCCCATCCTGCTAGCAACCTTCATTTCCATCATTTATTTTCAAGCATCTACTTTCACAGCAATAGTTTAGATTTCCTTTAAGTATTCATTTCATGCAACAATAGTATAGTTTCCTTTCAAAAGCATTTATTTCCTGCAGCCATAGAGTAGTTCTTTTCCAACATTTATTTGCTGCAACAATTATAGAATGATTGGTTGAGAAAGTGCTTGGTGCATATATTTTTCTGGCCCATTTCAAGTAACACATCCCTGGGTTTGACATATTAAATGAGTTTATTATAAAGTGGATGAAGTGCTTAGTTGGATGTTCAATCCCTGAGTTAAATGATTATGCCTAGTTTCTGAATCTTTACAACAAGTGATCAATAGGTATTTCATTCTCTTTGTAGATGATTATTCTAGAATGATGAAAATTATGTTCTTAAAAGATAAATCAGAAGCATTCAAGATGTTTAAATGGTATAAGGCTATGGTAGAAAAAAAAAGTGGTAAGGAATTGAAATGCTTAAGATCAGGTAGAGGAGGGGAATTTATTTCAAATGAATTCACTAACTTCTATAATGAGCATGGAATTAAAAGATAGGTGTCTGCACCAAGAACACCACAGCAAAATGGAATTGTTGAAAGGATAAACATATCAAATTTTGATTGTGCAAGAACAATGATGATTGAGAAAAGAACCACTCAAACATTCTGGAGGGAAGTTGTCAGTACTGTTGTCTACACATTGAACATAGTACAATTGAAGAAGGACACAAATAAGACACCCTATGAGCTATGGTATGGTTACACACCCAATGTAAGTTACTTCAGAATATTTGGTAGTCAATGTTATATTTTGAAAAATGATAGAAATGGAAAGCTTGACTCCAAAAGTGAAGAAGGAATCTTTCTAGGGTATTCCACCAAGAGCAAGGCTTATAAATGTCTTAACAAGTCCTCTAACAAGATCATTGAAAGTGAAAATGTAAGAATAGATGAATTTGCAGAGAAGAATGATAAGGAAAGCATAAAATAACCATAAGACTACAACAGGTTTTTTTACACTGAAGAACCTAACACTCTACTCGAGCAACAATGTATCACTCCCGAGCAACATAATATTGCACCTGAGCATCAGGTTGCAATTACCAAAAATCAGCAAAATACTCAAGATGGTGTTCCGAGCGATGGAGATCAGAATGAAGGTTAAGATGGTGATCAAAATGATGGACAACGAGCTAAATCAAAACTTGCCAAGTATGTTAGAAGAAATCATCCACAAAATCAGATCATAGGAGACAAGAAGGCTGGAATGAGAACAAGAAGTAAGTCACTAAACACTAGATGTTTACTCTATGGTTTTGAGACTAAATCTGTTAATACTACACTTGGAAATAAAGAATGGGTCAGTGCTATGAATGAAGAGATAGAACAGATTGAGAAGAACAAGACATGGACACTAGTACCGAGACTAGATGACAAGAATGTCATCGAAACCAAATGGATATTCAGAAACAAGCTGAATGAGAATAGAGAAGTCACAAGAAACAAAACAAGATTAGTATGCAAGGGATATGCACAAGAAGAAGGTATTGATTATGGAGAAAAATTTGCACCCGTTGCTAGACTAGAAGGAGTTAGAATTATTTTTTCTTATGCTACATTCAAAAGATTCAAGGTATACCAGATGGATGTCAAGTCTGCATTCCTAAATGGAATACTGAAAGAAGAGGTATACATTGAACAAACAGAAGGGTTTGTTGATCCATATAAGAGAAACATGGTATGTAGACTACATAAAGCCTTGTATGGATTGAAACAAGCACCTAGAGCCTAGCATGAAAGACTTCACTCCTATCTCATTAGCATTGAATTTGTAAGAATAAGTGAAAATAGATAGCAATCTGTACTTAAAAGAAGATACCGATGGTAACATTCTGATTGCTAAAATATTTGTTGATGATATCATAATTGGGGGTAATGATATGTTATGTAAATCATTTGCTAATGAAATGAGCAAAGAGTTTGAAATGTCTATGTTTGGGGAGATCAAATTATTTCTTGGTCTATAGATTCTTCAATAAGATGCAGACATATATCACTCAGTCCAAATACATCAAGGAATTGTTGAAGATATTCAAAATGGAAGATTCCAAGCTAGCTAGAGCACCTATGGAAACCAGATGTAAGCTGACAAAAGAAGACAAATCAAATGAGGTAAATTAGACCTTGTATAGATCAATGATTGGAAAACTAATGTATGTTGTTCATACTAGACCAGATATAACACATGCAGTTGGAATAGTTGAAAGGTTCTCTGCTAATCCCAAAGATTCACACATGACTATTGTCAAGAGAATTTTGAGATATCTAAAGAACACCGAGGACTATGGCTTATGGTATAAAAGAGAAGTAAAATTTGAGCTTCAAGTCTATACTGATGTTGATTGGGCTGGAAACTTAGATGACCAAAAGAGAACAACTGGAGGAGCATTTTTCATGGGTGACAGACTTGTCACATAGATCAACAAGAAGATTATTCAACAAATCATTACCTTTGATGTTGAATTCAAAGAAATCCTCACATCCAAAAGAAGCCATGTCCATTGTTTGGAAATCCACTAGTGCAACCATAGAGTTACGAGCCCCTTATGTCATCAAACATAAAGATATCAAGATGCCAACTGAATGGGCACTTGAACTATGGAGTAAAGATGCTCAGCCTGAGAATCCTGCACAATTTCAAGGTAGACCTTTATGATAGTGACCTATTATTCCAATCCACACTTTTGATAAGTGCATATATTAGAAGTTCTTAGGACTGGCCTTAGCTTGTCTCTATAATTATCCTATTTCTGTTTCGGTAAGTAGTATTAGGTTTTGTTTAGTTCCATTGGTAACTGTATGTTGAAGTTCAACGACCTTACATCTATTAACACTTTTATACGAAAACACTTCTTTTAAACCTCTAGGTATATCTCTATAAATATTTGAAGCTTTAATCTTCGGAACCTTAAAGATTTGATCAACAAATCTAAAATCTAAATCATCTTGATGCTTTTAAAAGATGCTAGGATTACAAAGATGTCCCATGCCCTTCTTGGAGGAGCCTATGACTCAATGTCCAATGGTCCTATCTACATAGACTGCGATCTAGATTATTCTATCAGTCTAAAAGATGCTAACCTAGATGATGTCCTGACCTACGAGTTTAACACCAAGAACGCATATTTTAAAAACAAATCTGTAGATCATAATTTAACCTTTCTAACACACTATAGATTATTCAACAAATCATTACCTCTGATGTTGAATTCAAAGAAAGCCTTGCATCCAGAATAAGCCATGTCTACTGTTTGGAAATCCACTAGTGCAACCATAGAGTTACGAGCCCCTTATGTCATTAGACATAAAGATATCAAGATGCCAACTGAATGGGAACTTGAACTATGGAGAAAAGATGCTCAACCTGAGAAGCCTGCACAATTGCAAGGTATTAACATCCAAGAAACTGATAGCCATGCAATACTAAACTTTGCAAACCCAAAGCTTTCCCGCTCTCAGTCTACCAAAAATACAGCTGGTGAATCCACACTACAATCTCGACCATCAGTTTCCCAAAGGCATATAAACCACAGACCTTCAATGTCTGTCAAACCTACTCCAGGTATGGAGTCTTTATTTAGCTTTCCATTTTTGTAGTCTACTCTTCCAAAATGCACTCCTCAGTCTAGTAGTGATACCTCTTCTTGTTCACATATACATTTCTCTGAACTAGAAGATGACAAGTTAAAGTGTGACAAGTGTAGTTTTGTCTTCTCTACCAGCAAAACTAGAATAATGTCTGGTCACGCTGTAACTTTCCCTGAGCCAAATAACCATAATGAAGCAGCCATCCAAACTATTACTTCTATAGGAAAATCTGTTAGACCAGGATTCATACCTTCATTCTATGATTTTTTGCAAATTGACCCGACTGGTAAATATCAAATAGATTTTTGGTCACAACATGTCTCTCCCATTGGGCAATCCCAAGTCTCTTCCAAAAGTAAGTTGTTCAAATGGAACAATCTTTGTACCCGCAAGCATATGCTGCTAACCTAAGATATTAAGCACCAACAAATACTACAGACTAATGCTTAAGACAAGAATTATGCTAGTACCCAAGCCAATGTGTACAAAATCCTAGCCTTTATTCACCAGCTAGAAGCCCGTGTCAGCAAAGAATGGCAGGATGAAATATCTCTATTTCTCTGACAACTCCGTAGCGACTTCACTGAGTTTAAGCAACATGCAAAAGCATGGTGGGAAAGACAAATAACCTTCCAACAATCCCATGAATAGCATGTTAAAATTCTGCGTTCTGAAGTTAATACAGTTGTTAAAAAAGTTAATCGCATTGAAAAAATGACCCAGTCCACTAGTCAATAGTCTCTCCACGTTGAGACTAAAGTTATAAAAGAATCCACATAAATCAAATCACAAGTGGATGATGTGTTGAAAGAATACATTGACATAAAAGTCCAAGTGGATAATTTGACAGACAAGCTTCAGAACTTGTCTATACAGTCAGCCCTACCTATCAAGTCCTTGAACTTTCCAGACACCTTAGCCAGCTATCTACAAGCATAGTATAAGGGAAAAGGGCTAACAAAAGATATCCCTGAACCAGAGATTGAAAAAATCTGGGATACTTCCACTGGCACTATGAGAATAGAAACTCCAGAAGAGAAAAGAAAAGGAAAGATTCAGATGACAAGAGGACCAAGCACTGGAGGAAATGATCCATTTAGAAACCTCCAGAATTTTAGAACAGATACACCGCCACTAGTAAATTTTGATACCTATGACACAACTAAGAATCTCAGAAACATAGATGCTATTAGAGCATGGGTAATCAATTATATGGATACAAATACTAGTGTATCAAAACAAGACATAATCCAGCAAGCTATCAATTCATTTACAAGAATAGCTAAAAGAGTTTGGGATCATCTTGATAGTACTTATAGAACTGATCTAATTAACAATGGTATAGATCAGGTATGTGCTCAGTTGATAAGAATGTTCGGAGGTAAAACTGATGCTCTTGAAAGTATAGCCTATAGAAGATTCATCAATAATAAATGTTGTAACCTGTCCAAATTTGATGAGTACTGTGTAGAACAATTCATCAACTTCTATCAATCTGGACGTGAACAAAACAATGAGTTTATGTACTCCATTTTTGTAAAAAGATTTGAAGGCCTAG
This sequence comes from Thuja plicata, assembly GCA_018584345.1. Lineage (NCBI taxonomy): Eukaryota > Viridiplantae > Streptophyta > Pinopsida > Cupressales > Cupressaceae > Thuja > Thuja plicata. The sequence continues at coordinate 2,216,895 of MU225451.1, forward strand.
GATATTATTATCATAAGAGAATACTAGAGAACCTAGTAGATGAGAATTTGACTGTCAAAGAATTAACTTTCCCACAGCTAATTCAATTCCTGAAAGAGATCAATGAATCAGTTTGTCTTGAAGTCAATAAAAGAAAGGAATTGAAAAGAGTTAAGCCTCTTATATCTCCTACTGTATGTAAATCTTTAACACCACTATATGGATGTGGTAAAAATTTCCACAAGCACATAAAACATGACAAAGGATGTGCCGAATCCTCAAATAGAAGAGGAAAGTTTTCAAGAAAGAAATATAGTCAGTGAAAAGGTTATTTTCATAAAAAGAGTAGGTTCAAAGGCAAAAGTAAATGGAAACCTACCTGTTACATTTGCAAAGGCGACCATTTTTCCAATAAGTGTCCTGATAAAAACAAAGCCAAATTTAAAGGTAAGGAAAGAATGCTGAAAGATTTTGGACTAGAAGATCCAGAAGAATTTGTGTTTATTAATGACTACCCCTTTGACTCTGAGGATATCATTCTTTCCGATGAAGAAGATAATAATTATAGTATCAGATCAAGTCAATCCAAATTTGAACAATTTGTTGATTCTAAAGAACATCTAGAATCAGATACTGACTCTGAAGTATCATTCTACTGTAGAATGATGAAAGGATCCCCTGATTCACATCAAACCCTAGAAAGGATCATAGCAAAAATCAGTGAGCTTGAAAGAAAACAGAAGGCAATGAATATGGGTCTAGAAACCTGGCATAGAAATAAACTTAGATTGGCAAATCTAGAGGCCCAGAAAATAGAACTACTAGCCAGTCATTCAACTAGTAGCCACAGTATAGACCATGGATACAAGATTCCACAATGGCAAAAGGAAAGGAGTACTCCTACTTTTGGAGGTCATCATGGGCCAGGTTCCTACAAACCACCTTTAAGATTTACTCTCCCTAGTCTATTTCACACATACAATCCTATTGGCCAAAAGACTATGGCAGAAGCCCCTGCACCAAGTAGCATGGCTAGAAGAATCTGGAGACAACACCGCAAGGAATTCCTCAAAAAGGTTGTCAACCAAGCCAGAGAAGAACTTGAAGAACTCTCTGAAGAAGGGAATGAAAATCTTCAAGAAGAATTAGACAAGGGAAAAGAATTGGAATAATTCTCTTCCAAGATGAATCTAGCAAAAACAACACCTCAACTTACTCCTACCATTGATGATTTCCTCTGCCATGAAAAATCATTCAGTCCGTATATGCATACAACTATGGTAGCAGAAGGATTTGATCCAAACACTGGAGAACAAATTAAAGAAGAAAAGACAGAGGTCTATGAGCAAGAAGATGAAGAAAACTTTGTGCAACACAGTCAACACTGTAGAGTCACAAAGAAACCAATTCAGACATCTTGTCCAGGTTTGGCACTTCGTGTACATTTTAGAGGTAGAACATCTTATCCCTTAGCCTTCCTATGGGATACTCGTGCTGATCTAAACATAGCTAGATATCAATGTTTTCCTCCCGATCAGTGGATAAAAGGTAACACAAAAATTACTTTTGGGAATGGAAAGCATATGTCTAATCTGGTGTGTAAAGTACCTATTGAATTTGAGGATGGACACCAAGATGAACTAACATTTTTCCATTATGAAATTGATGGTTATGATGGTAACATTGGTAGCACAACAGTGCAACAATGGGAACCGATTCTCATTACTAAAGAATTCATCAGTCTGAATCATCATAAGGTACCACGGCTGTAGATTTAATTTGCCTACACCAGCAAAGCAGAACCAATGGTAGTGAAATCCAAGAATATGGCCTGGATTGCAAAACAAGTTGAAGCTTTGGTTTCTCATTTGGAACTGTTGAAGCAACAATTTAGCTCAACAGTAATGAAAAAAGATCTCAAAAAGCAACAACATAATCTAACCTGTAGATTACCTTTACAGAAGGATCCTGATGGTAAGGAAACTCTTCCGAAATAAGGTTAGCTGTAAACTATAAACCTTTAAATAGCTATTTTCTTGATAACCAGTATCCACTGCCTAGTAAAGATCACATCTGGCAGTCTATCCAATGGATTCATGTTTATTCCAAGTTTGCTTTAACCAAAGGGTTTTGGCAAGTTACTGTCCATCCCGATGACCGTTTCAAGACAACTTTTTCTGTCCCTCAAGGTCTCTACAAATGGAATATCCTTCCATTTGGTATTAAGATGACAACATCTATATTCCAGCAAAATATGGATAATATTTTCCAAAAATACTCCAAATTCATCATTCCCTATATTAATGATATCCTTGTGTTTAGCAAAAGTCCCTCTGCACATCTTGACCACATGCGTCATTTTTTACAAATATGTCAACACCATGGTCTCGCCGTGCATCCCACTAAATCACACTGTGCCCAAGACTCCATTATTTACATTGGCACTCGTCTTTTACTTGGGGGGAGAATGGAAGCACAAACTCACATACTTCAATGAATTGCCAATCTTCCAGTCACCACTATCAAAGAATTTCAAAGGTTCTTAGGTCTAGTCAATTACATTGCAGGATTCTATTTTAATATTGCACAGGACAGATTGATAGCAAATTAGTTACTTCAGAAGTATCCTCCTGCTTGGTTAGAAAAGAATAATCAAGCAATTGAACGCATCAAGAAAAATGTACACAGCTCCCTGCTCTGCACCTACCTGGACTTGGTGCAAAAGTAATAGAAACAGATGCTAGCGAACATACCTGGGCTGGTATTCTAAAAGAAAAGAACATTCAAGGAAAAGAAGAAATCGTAAGGTATGTGTCTGGTAACTTCAAAGGAAGTGAAGTCAATTACCACAGTACGCATAAGGAAATCTTAGCAGTAATCAATTCTTTAAAAAAAATTTATATGTTTATTGCTGATAAAAGATTTTTGACTAGAAGTGATCTCCAGAATCTCAGAAGATTCTTTAAGAAAGAATCTAAAGACAAGGTAATCAGAGGACGCCTTCTCAGATGGGCTCAATTTTTTAACACCTTTGATTTTGAAATTGAACATATTATCGGAGATAAAAATATCTTTGCAAATTTGCTAACAAGAGAAGGAGCACCACAAGCTACAGGTCATGTGAGAGTTGTTCGCATTCATGAGGAACGCTGGTGGGAAGAAAGTTGTCCAGACTTCAGCACCAATCCATTTGAACGGAGAGATAGAAGAAATTTTAATTTAGCTAATGATTATCTCTCTTACAGACTTTGAATGTTATAGGCAAAAATGATCCTAACATCTTGGAGCCTCGCAGCATTTTCCAGATAGACAATACCGATGAACCATTGGATGAGGAAATTACACAGTTTCTCTGCACACCAACAATTCAATATCAAATACCTATTCAATTTCTCAATCCACCAATTCAAAGACTAGAAACATGGTTACACCAGGAACGAGGAGTTCAACTTATCAAAGATCTCTTCCAAGGTCCATATCCTACCACCTTTCCTCTATAATTTTTAGGCTACTATGGTGTTCTATGGCGGCTTGCCTTTTGATCATCAGAAGATACACTCATTAATAGAAATATATGCATGAATTATGGACCAAGTGGACATGCATCCATGTTTCAACATTGGACCATAGGGTCCCGACTCTGACATCTTCTAGAAACCAAAGCCTCTGTATGGATCTCCACTTCCACCTATAGATCAGACCTGGGAAACACACTGGCTCAGTCCCAAGGAATTCACGGTCCCTGCAAAACCAAAAATCTGAAGATAATATGGAAGGAACCTGATCGTTTTCATCCTCCATGTACCAGAGTAGAACCACATGAGAACTGCTACTATTCAGGATGCATTGATGGCTTTACCAACAGTGATGCCTAGTAGATGGGGCTCTCATCTATTTTCTCTTAATGAGATTTCATCCGATAAGATAAATTAGTCTGGGTTAGCTAATCCCTGTCTTTTCCCCAAAATCCATCCAAATAAGTTTTTGTTTCTTTACAAAGAACGTGGCTTATTGTGGCTCTGGTTTAATGATCAACCCAACCATTTGGTTAAATGTAAACTCCAGTAACTCAAGTTTGGTTTAAAAAAACTGAGGGTTGACTCAACTACCGTTCAAAAGGGTCAATCCAATTCCTTAATAGGATCTGTGTTTCTCTCTCTTAATGGGGCATAAAAGAGATATCTCCGTAGTCACTTTTGCATGTAAAGTGAACGCATTATGAGTTGCGTGTCCCTACTCATTTTTCTGCCACTACGCTATTCTGTAGATATTGGGGTCCACCCAGACCGACATTGAGGTCATAGTGGGCATCTACTTTTGGTAGTGCGCCTCGCATCAATAAGCGGTCTGACTGATTGATGCCACGCGGCATGCATCGAGACCCTCTCTTCCTCCTCTGAGCCTATATAATGAAGAGCTTCGACTCAAAGAAGTCATTCAGATTAGAGTAAGTCTTAGAGTCTTAGAGAGTCTAGAATATCTCTACAAGTAGAGAGTATGCTCTCATCCTTCGGATGATCAGAAATCAAACCTTGTTGATAGTATTCCTGAGTCAGTTATGAAGAAAATCATCATCACAAGTTGTATCTTTCTAGTAATTGGTATAGTCTGTCTAGTTATATGGCTTGTTAATATATGAGCGCCCGATTTATGCAGTGGAAGTAGATCCTCTTCTACTCTCGGAGCTTTTGTCAAAATAATTTCTTGGTCTTAAACTCATAGGTCAGGACATCATCTAGGTTAGCATATTTTAGACTGATAGAATAATCCAGATCGCAGTCTATGTAGATAGGACCATTGGACATTGAGTCACAGGCTCGTCCAAGAAGGGCATATGATGTCTTTGTAATCCTAGTATCTTTAAAAAGCAAATTTGTAAATCATACTTTAACCTTTCTAACACACTATAGATTATTCAACAAATCATTACCTCTGATGTTAAATTCAAAGAAAGCCTTGCATCCAGGAGAAGCCATGTCTACTGTTTGGAAATCCACTAGTGCAACCACAGAGTTACGAGCCCCTTATGTCATCAAACATAAAGATATCAAGATGCCAACTGAATGGGCACTTCAACTATGGAGCAAAGATGCTTAGCCTGAGAAGCATGCACAATTGCAAGGTATTAACATCCAAGAAACTGATAGCCATGTAATACTAAACTTTGCAAACCCAAAGCTTTCCCTCTCTTAGTCTAACAGAAATACAGGTGGTGAATCCACACTATAATCTCGACCTTCAATTTCCCAAAGGCATATAGACCACAGACCTTCAATGTCTGTCAAACCTACTCTAGGTATGGAGTCTTTATTTAGCTTTCCATTTTTGCAGTCTACTCTTCCAAAATGCACTCCTCAGTCTAGTAGTGATACCTCTTCTTGTTCACATATACATTTCTCTGAACTAGAAGACGACAAGTTAAAGTGTGACAACTGTAGTTTTGTCTTCTCTACCAGCAAAACTAGAATGATGTCTGGCCGTGCTGTAACTTTTCCTGAGCCAGACAACCAGAATGAAGCAGCCATAGAAACTGTTACTCTTATAGGAAAATCTATTAAACCAGGAGTCATACCTTCATTCTATTTTTTTTTGCAGATTGACCCGACTGGTAAATATCAAATAGATTTTTGGGCACAACATGTCTCTGCCATTGGGGAATCCCAAGTCTCTTCCCAAAGTAAGTTGCTCAACTGGAACAATCTTTGTACCCGCAAGCATATGCTGCTAACCAAAGATATTAAGCACCAGCAAATACTACAGACTATTGCTCAAGACAAGCATTATGCTAGTACCCAAGCCAATGCGTACAAAATCCTAGCCTTTATTCAGGAGCTAGAAGCTTGTGTCAGCAAAGAATGGCAGGATGAAATATCTCTATTTCTCCAACAACTCTGTAGTGACTTCACTAAGTTTAAGCAACATGCAGAAGCGTGGTGGGTGCAAAAAATAGACTTCCAACAATCCCATGAACAACATGTTAAAATCCTACGTTCTGAAGTTAATATAATTGTTAAAACTATTAATCGCATTGAAGCAATGACCCAGTTAACCAGTCAATAGTCTCTCCATGTTGAGACTACAGTTATAAAAGAATCCACAGAAATTGAATCACAAGTGGATGATGTGTTGAAAGAATCCACTGAAATCAAAGTCCAAGTGGATAATCTGACAGACAAGCTTTAGAACTTGTCTATACATTCAGCCTGACCTATCAAGTCCTTGAACTTTCCAGACACCTCAGCCAGCTATCTACAAGCCCAGTATAAGGGAAAAGGGCTAACAACAGATATCCCTGAACCAGAGATTGAAAAAATCTGGGATACTGCTACTGGCACTATGAGAATAGCAACTCCAGAAGAGAAAAGAAAAGGAAAGATTCAAATGACAAGAGGACCAAGCACTGGAGGAAATGATCCATTTAGAAACCTCTACAATTTTTTAGCGCCACTAGTAATTTTTGATACCTATGACACAACTGAGAATCTCAGAAACATAGATGCTATTAGAGCATGGGTAATCAATTATATGGCTACAAATACTGGTGTATTAGAACAAGACATAATCCGGCAAGCTCTCAATTCATTTACAGGAAAAGCTAAAGAGTTTGGGATCGTCTTGATAGTACTTATAGAATTGATCTAATTAACAATGGTATAGATCAGGTATGTGCTCAGTTGATAAGAATGTTCATAGGAAAAACTGATGCTCTATAAAGTATAGCCTATAGAATATTCATCAACAATAAATGTTGTGACGTGTCCAAATTTGATGAGTACTATGCAGAACAATTCATCAACTTCTATCAATCTGGACATGAACAAAACCAGGAGTTTATGTACTCCATTTTTGTAAAAAGCTTTGAAGGCCTAGGAGATTATTATCATAAGAGAATACTAGAGAACCTAGTAGATGAGAATTTGACTGTCAAAGAATTAACCTTCCCACAGTTAATTAAATTCCTGAAAGAGATCAATGAATCAGTTTGTCTTGAAGTCAATAAAAGAAAGTAATTGAAAAGAGTTAAGCCTCTTATATCTCCTACTGTATGTAAATCTTTAACACCACTATATGGATGTGGTAAAACTTTCCACAGGCACAGAAAACATGACAAAGGATGTGCCGAATGCTCAAACAAAAGAGGAAAGTTTTCAAGAAAGAAATACAGTCAGCGAAAAGGTTATCTTCGCAAAAAGAGTAGGTTCAAAGGAAAAATTAAATGGAAACCTACCTGTTACATTTGCAAAGGCGACCATTTCGCCAATAAGTGTCCTGATAAAAAAAAATCCAAATTTAAAGGTAAGGCAAGAATGCTAAAAGATTCTTGACTAGAGGATCCAGAAGAATTTGTGTTTATTAATGACTACCCCTCTGACTCTGAGGATATCATTCTTTCTGATGAAGAAGATACTAATTATAGTATCAGATCAAGTCAATCTGAATCTGAACAATTTTTTTATTCTAAAGAACATCTAGAATAGGATACTGAATCTGAAGTATCATTCTAGTGTAGAATGATGAAAGGAGCTCCTGATTCATAGAAAACCCTAGAAAGGATCATAGCAAAAATCAGTGAGCTTGAAAGAAAATAGAAGGCAATGAATATGGGTCCAGAAACATGGCATTGAAATAAACTCAGATTGGCAAATCTAGAGGCCCAAAAAATAGAACTACTAGCCAGTCATTCAACTAGTAGCCATAGTCTAGACCATGGATACAAGATTCCACCATGGAAAAAGGAAATGACTCCTACTTTTGGAGGTTGTCATGGTCCAGGTTCCTACAGACCACCTTTAAGATTTACTCGCCCTAGTCTATTTCACACATACAATCCTATTAGCCAAAAGACTATGGCAGAAGCCCCTACACTAGGCAGCATGGCTAGAAGAATATGGTGACAACACCACAAGGAATTCCTCAAAAAGGTTGTCAACCAAGCCAGAGAAGAACTTGAAGAACTCTCTGAAGAAGAGAATGAAAATATTCAAGAAGAATTAGACAAGGGAAAAGAATTGGAACAATTCTCTTCCAAGATGAATCTAGCAGAAATAGCACCTCAACTTACTCCTACCATTGATGATTTCCTTTTCCATGAAAAATCATATAGTCCGTATATGCATACAGTTATGGTAGCAAAAGGATTTGATCCAAACACTGGAGAACAAATTAAAGAAGAAAAGACAGAGGTCTATGAGCAAGAAGATGAATAAAACTTTGTGCAGCACAGTCAACACTATAGAGTCACAAAGAAACTAATTCAGACATCTTGTCTAGGTTTGGAACTTCGTGTACATTTCACAGGTACAACTTCTTATCCCTAAGCCTTCCTATGGGATACTGGTGCTAATCTAAACATGGCTAGATATCATTGTTTTCCTCCCAATCACTGGATAAAAGGTAACACAGAAATTACTTTTGGGAATGGAAAGCATATGTCTAATCTGGTGTGTAAAGCACCTATTGAATTTGAGGATGGACACCAAGATGAACTAACATTTGTCCATTATGAAATTGATGGTTATGATGGTATCATTGGCAGCACAACAATGCAACAATGGGAACCGATTCTCATTACTAAAGAATCCATCAGTCTGAATCATCATAAGGTACCATGGCTACAGACTTAATTTACCTACACCAGCAAAGTAGAACCAGTGGTAGTCCAATCCAAAACAAGTTGAAGCTTCGGCTTCTCATTTGGAATTGTTGAAGCAACAATTTAGCTCAACAGTAATGACAAAAGATCTCAAAAAGCAACAGCGTAATCTAACATATAGATTACCTTTACAGAAGGATCCTGATGGTAAGGAAACTCTTCCTAAATCTAAAGCTAACTACTTCATCATGAGTCCACAGGAGACAGAGCTCTGTAAATAGGAAATTGAAGAACTCTTAGACAAAGGATTTATATCCTCTTCCTCGTCACCATTATCATGTCATGCCATGTACGTTCCCAAATTTGATGAGCAAGGCCAAGAGTTGTCTGAAAAAAGGTTAGTTGTCAACTATAAACCTTTAAATAGCTGTTTGCTTGATAACCAGTATCCACTACCTAGTAAAGATCACATCTGGCAGTCTATCCAAGGGAGTCATGTTTATTCCAAGTTTGATTTAACCAAAGGGTTTTGGCTAGTTACCATCCATCCCGATGACCGTTTCAAGACAACCTTTTCTGTCCCTCAAGGTCTCTACAAATGGAATGTCCTTCCATTTGGTATTAAGATGACACCATCTATATTCCAGCAACACATGGATAATATTTTCCAAAAATACTCCAAATTCATAATTCCCTATATTGATGATATCCTTGTGTTTAGCCAAAGTCCCTCTGCACATCTTGACCACCTGCGTCAGTTTTTACAAATCTGTCAACACCATGGTCTCGCCGTGCATCCCACTAAGTCACACTTTGCCCAAGACTCCATTATTTACATTGGCATTCATCTTTTACCAGGGGGGGAATGGAAGCACAAACTCACATACTTCAATGAATTGCCAATCTTCCAGTAACCACAATCAAAGAACTTCAAAGGATCTTAGGTCTAGTCAATTACATTGAAGGATTCTATTCTAATATTTCACAAGACAGACTGATAGCAAATCAGTTACTTTAGAAGAATCCTCCTGCTTGGTCAGAAAAGCATAATCAAGAAATTGAACACATCAAGAAGAAATGTACTCAACTCCCTGCTCTGCACCTACCTGGACCTGGTGGAAAAGTAATAGAAACAGATGCTAGCGAACATACCTGGGCTGGTATTCTAAAAGAAAAGAACATTCAAGGAAAAGAGGAAATCATAAGGTATGCATCTAGTAACTTCAAAGGATGTGAAATCAATTACCACAGTACGCATAAGGAAATCTTAGCAGTAATCAATTCTTTAAAAAAAATTTATATGTTTATTGCTGATAAAAGATTTCTGATTAGAAGTGATCTCCAGAATCTTAGAGGATTCTTTAAGAAAGAATCTAAAGACAAGGTAATCAGAGGACGCCTTCTCGGATGCACTCAATTTCTTAACACCTTTGATTTTGACATTGAACATATTCCCGGAGATAAAAGTATCTTTGCAGATTTCCTAACAAGAGAAGGAGCACCACAAGCTACAGGCCATGTGAGAGTTGTCCGTATCCGTGAGGAACACTGGTGGGAAGAAAGCTGTCGAGACTTTAGCACCAATCCATTTGAACGGAGAGATAGAAGAAATTTTAATTTAGCTAATGATTATCTCTCTAACAAACTTCACATGTTACAGGAAAAAATGATCCTAACAGCTCCAAACATCTGGGATCCTAGCAGCATTTTCCAGATAGACAATACTGATGAACCAGTGGATGAGGAAATTGCATAGTTTCTCTGCGCACCAATAATTCAATATCAAATACCTATTCAATTTCTCAATCCACCAATTCAAAGACCAGAAAGATGGTTACACAAGGAACGAGGAGTTTAACTTATCAGAGATCTCTTCCAGGGTCCATATCCTACCACATTTCCTCTGGAATTTTTAGGCTACTATGGTGTTCTATGGCGGCTTACCTTTGGATCATCAGAAGATACACTCATTAATAGAAATATATGCATGAATTATGGACCACGTGGACATGCATCCATGTATCAACATTGGACCATAGGGTCCCGACTCTGACATCTTCTGGAAACCGAAGCCTCTATATGGATCTCCACCTCCACCTACAGATCAGACCTGAGAAACACACTGGCTCAGTCCCAAGGAATTCACGGTCCCTGCAAAACCAAAACTTTGAAGATAATATGGAAGGAACCTGATCCTTTTCATCCTCCATGTACCAGAGAAGAACCACACAAGAACTGCTACTATTCAGGATGCATTGATGGCTTTACCGACAATGATGCCTAGTAGATGGGGCTTTCATCTATTTTCTCTTAATGAGATTTCATCCGATAAGATAAATTAGTCTGGGTTAGCTAATCCCTGTCTTTTCCCCAAAATCCATCCAAATATGTTTTTGTTTCTTTACAAAGAACGTGGCTTATTGTGGCTCTGGTTTAATGATCAACCCAACCGTTTGGTTAAATGTAAACTCTAGTAACTCAAGTCTGGTTTAACAAAACTGAGGGTAGACTCAACTCATGTTCAAAAGGGTCAATCCAATTCCTTAATAGGATCCATGTTTCTCTCTCTTAACGGGACATAAAAGATATATCTCTGTAGTCACTTTCGGATGTAAAGTGAATGCATTATGATTTGTGTGTCCCCACTCATTTGTCTGCCACTACGTTGTTCTGTAGATATTGGGGTCCACCTAGACCGACATACAGGTCATAGTGGGCATCTACTTTTGGTAGTGCTCCTCGCATCAATAAGTGGCCTGACTGATTGATGCCACACGGCATGCATCGAGACCCTCTCTTCCTCCTCTGAGCCTATATAATGAAGAGCTTCAACTCAAAGAAGTCATTCAGAGTAGAGTAAGTCTTAGAGTCTTAGAGAGTCTAGAATAGCTTTGCAAGTAGAGAGTATGCTCTCATCCTTCGGATGATCATAAATCAGACCTTGCTGATAGTATGCTTGAGTCAGTTAGGAAGCAAATCATCATCAGTAGTTGTATCTTGCTAGTAATTGGTATAGTCTATCTAGTTATATGGCTTGTTAATATATGAGCGCCCGATTTATGCAGTGGAACTAGATCCTCTTCTACTCATATTTTGACAAAAGCTTCAAGAGAAGAAGAGGATCTACTTCCATTGCTTAAATCGTGCGCTCATATATTAACAAGCCATATAACTAGACAGACTATACCAATTACTAGCAAGATACAACTGTTGTTGATGATTTGCTTCCTAACTGACTCAGGCATACTATGAGCAAGGTCTGATTTCTGATCATCCAAAGGATGAGAGCATACTCTCTACTTGCAGCGCTATTCTAGACTCTCTAAGACTCTAAGACTTACTCTACTCTGAATGACTTCTTTGAGTCAAAGCTCTTCATTATATAGGCTCGGAGGAGGAAGAGAGGGTCTCGATGCATGTCGCGTGGCATCAATCAGTCAGACCGCTTATTGATGAGAGGTGCACTACCAAAAGTAGATGCCCACTATGACTTGTATGTCAGTCTGGGTGGATCCCAATATCTACGGAACAACGTAGTGGCAGACAAATGAGTGGGGACACACAACTTGTAATGCATTCACTTTACATTTGAAAGTGACTACGAAGATATCTCTTTTATGTTCTGTGAAGAGAGATAAACATAGATCCTATTAAGGAATTGGATTGACCCTTTTGAACGGTAGTTGAGTCTACCCTTAGTTTTGTTAAACTAGACTTGAGTTACTGTAGTTTACATTTAACCAAATGGTTGGGTTGATCATTAAACCAGAGCCACAATCTTTGTAAAGAAACAAAAACTTATTTGGATGGATTTTGGGGAAAAGAGAGGGATTAGCTAACCCAGACTAATTTATCTTATTGGATGAAATCTCATTAAGAGAAAATAGATGACAGCCCCATCTACTAGGCATCACTGTCGGTAAAGCCATCAATGCATCCCGAACAGTAGCAGTTCTCATGTGGTTCTTTTCTGGTACATGGAGGATGAAAAGGATCAGGTTCCTTCCATATTATCTTCAAAGTTTTCATTTTGCAGGGACCATGAATTCCTTGGGACTGAGCTAGTGTGTTACCTAGATCTGATTTGTAGGTTGAAGTGGAGATCCATACAGAGGCTTCAGTTTCCAGAAGATGTCAGAGTCTGGACCCTATGGTCCAATGTTGAAACATGGATGCATGTCCACATGGTCCATAATTCATGCATATATTACTATTAATGAGTGTATCTTCTGATGATCCAAAGGTAAGCTGCCATAGAACACCATAGTAGCCTAAAAATTCTAGAGGAAAGGTGGTAGGATATGGACCCTGGAAGAGATCTCTGATAACTTGAACTCCTCATTCCTGTTGTAACCATATTTTTGGTCTTTGAATTGGTGGATTGAGAAATTGAATAGGTATTTGATATTGAATTTTTGGTGCGCATAGAAACTGTGCAATTTCCTCATCCACTGGTTCATCGGTATTGTCTATCTAGAAAATGTTGCTAGGATCCCAGATGTTTGGAGCTATTAGGATCATTTTTGCCTGTAACATGTGAAGTCTGTCAGAGAGATAATCATTACATAAATTAAAATTTCTTCTATCTCTCCTTTCAAATGGATTGGTGCTAAAGTCTGGATAGATTTATTCCCACTAGCGTTCCTCGTAGATCCAGACAACTCTCACATGGCCTGTAGCTTGTGGTGCTCCTTCTCTTGTTAGGAAATCTGCAAAGATATTTTTATCTCCGGGAATATGTTCAATATCAAAATCAAAGGTGTTAATAAATTGAGCCCATTTGAGAAGGCATCCTCTGATTACCTTGTCTTTAGATTCTTTCTTAAAGAATCCTCTGAGATTCTGGAGATCACTTCTAATCAGAAATCTTTTATCAGCAATAAACATATAAATTTTTTTTAAAGAATTGATTACTACTAAGATTTCATTATGAATACTGTGGTAATTGATTTCACTTCCTTTGAAGTTACCAGACGCATACCTTACGATTTCCTCTTTTCCTTGAATGTTCTTTTCTTTTAGAATACCAGCCCAGGTATGTTCGCTAGCATCTGTTTCTATTACTTTTGCACCAGGTCCAGGTAGGTGCAGAGCAGGGAGCTGAGTACATTTCTTCTTGATGCATTCAATTGCTTAATTATGCTTTTCTGACCAAGCAGGAGGATTCTTCTGAAGTAATTGATTTTCTATCAGTCTGTCCTGTGCAATATTAGAATAGAATCCTGCAATGTAATTGACTAGACCTAAGAACCTTTGAAGTTCTTTGATAGTGGTGACTAGAAGATTGGTAATTCATTGAAGTATGTGAGTTTGTGCTTGCATTCTCCCCCGGGTAAAAGATGAATGCCAATGTAAATAATGGAGTCTTGGGAAAAGTGTGATTTAGTGGGATGCACGGTGAGACCATGGTGTTGACAGATTTGTAAAAAATGACGCAGGTGGTCAAGATGTGCAGAGGGACTTTGGCTAAACACAAGGATATCATCAATATAGGGAATGCTAAATTTGGAGTATTTTTGGAAAATATTATCCATGTGTTGCTGGAATATAGATGGTGTCGTCTTAATACAAAATGGAAGGACATTCCATTTGTAGAGACCTTGAGGGATAGAAAAGATTGTCTTGAAATGGTCATCGGGATGGATGGTAACTTGCCAAAACCCTTTGGTTAAATCAAACTTGGAATAAACATGACTCCCTTGGATAGAATACCAGATGCAATCTTTGCTAGGCAGTGGATATTGGTTATCAAGAAAACAACTATTTAAAGGTTTATAGTTGAAAACTAACCTTTTTTTGGATAACTCTTGGCCTTGCTCATCAAATTTGGGAACGCGCATGGCATGACATGAGAATGGTGATGAGGAAGAGGATATAAATCCTTGGTCTAAGAGTTCTTCAATTTCCTTTTTACAAAGCTCTGTCTCCTATGGACTCATGATGAAGTAGTTAGCTTTAGATTTAGGAAGAGTTTCCTTACCATCAGGATCCTTTTGTAAAGGTAATCTACAGGTTAGATTAAGCTATTGCTTTTTGAGATCTTTTGTCATTACTATTGAGCTAAATTGTTGCTTCAACAGTTCCAAATGAGAAGCCAAAGCTTCAACTTGTTTTGCAATCCAGGCCATATTCCTGTATTTGACTACCAATGGTTCTACTTTGCTGGTGTAGGCAAATTCAGTCTGCAGCCGTGGTACCTTATGATGATTCAGACTGATGGATTCTTTAGTAATGAGAATTGGTTCCCATTGTTACATTGTTGTGCTGCCAATGATACCATCATAACCATCAATTTCATAATGGACAAATGTTAGTTCATCTTGGTGTCCATCCTCAAATTCAATAGGTGCTTTACACACCAGATTAGACATATGCTTTCCATTCCCAAAAGTAATTTATGTGTTACCTTTTATCCACTGATCGGGAGGAAAATAGTGATATCTAGCCATGTTTAGATCAGCACCAGTATCCCATAGGAAGGATAAGGGATAAGAAGTTGTACCTGTGAAATGTACACAAAGTTCCAAACCTAGACAAGATGTCTAAATTGGTTTCTTTGTGACTCTACAGTGTTGACTATGCTGCACAAAGTTTTCTTCATCTTCTTGCTCATAGACCTCTGTCTTTTCTTCTTTGATTTGTTCTCCAGTGTTTGGATCAAATCCTTCTGCTACCATAGTTGTATGCATATACGGACTGTATGATTTTTCATGGCAAAGGAAATCATCAATGGTAGGAGTAAGTTGAGGTGTTGTTTCTGCTAGATTCATCTTGGAAGAGAATTTTTCCAATTCTTTTCCCTTGTCTAATTCTTCTTGAAGATTTTCATTCTCTTCTTCAGAGAGCTCTTCAAGTTCTTCTCTGGCTTGGTTGACAACCTTTTTGAGGATTTCCTTGTGGTGTTGTCGCCAGATTCTTCTAGCCATGCTGCCTGGTGCAGGGGCTTCTGCCATAGTCTTTTGGCCAATAGGATTGTATGTGTGAAATAGACTAGGGCGAGTAAATCTTAAAGGTGGTCTGTAGGAACCTGGACCATGATGACCTCTAAAAGTAGGAGTCCTTTCCTTTTTCCATGATGGAATCTTGTATCCATGGTCTGGACTGTGGCTACTAGTTGAATGACTGGCTAGTAGTTCTATTTTCTGGGCCTCTAGATTTTCCAATTTGAGTTTATTTCTATGCTAGGTTTCTGGATCCATATTCATTGCCTTCTATTTTCTTTCAAGCTCACTGATTTCTGCTATGATCCTTTCTAGGGTTTGTTGTGAATTAGGGGCTCCTTTCATCATTCTACAGTAGAATGATACTTCAGAGTCAGTATCTGATTCTAGATGTTCTTTAGAATCAACAAATTATTCAGATTCGGATTGACTTGATCTGATACTATAATTAGTATCTTCTACATCAGAAATAATGATATCCTCAGAGTCAGAGGGGTAGTCATTAATAAACACAAATTCTTCTGGATCTTCTAGTCCAGAATCTTTCAGCATTCTTGCCTTACCTTTAAATTTGGCTTTGTTTTTAACAGGACACTTATTGGCAAAATGGTCACCTTATCAAATGTAACAGGTAGGTTTCCATTTACTTTTTCCTTTGAACCTACTCTTTTTGCGAAAATAATCTTTTCACTGACTATATTTCTTTCTTGAAAACTTTCCTCTTTTGTTTGAGCATTCGACACATCCTTTGTCATGTTTTCTGTGCTTGTGGAAAGTTTTACCACATCCATATAGTGGTGTTAAAGATTTACATACAGTAGTAGATATAAGAGGGTTAACTCTTTTCAATTCCTTTCTTTTATTGACTTCAAGACAAACTGATTCATTGATCTCTTTTAGGAATTGAATTAACTATGGGAAGGTTAATTCTTTGACAGTCAAATTATCATCTACTAGGTTCTCTAGTATTCTCTTATGATAATAATCTCCTAGGCCTTCAAAGCTTTTTACAAAAATGGAGTACATAAACTCCTGGTTTTTTTCATGTCCAGATTGATAGAAGTTGATGAATTGTTTTGCACAGTGCTCATCAAATTTGGACATGTCACAACATTTATTGTTGATGAATCTTCTATAGGCTGTACTTTCTAGAGAATCAGTTTTGCCTATGAACATTCTTATCAAATGAGCACATACTTGATCTATACCATTGATAATTAGATCAATTCTATAAGTACTATCAAGACGATTCCAAACTCTTTTAGCTATTCCTGTAAATGAATTTAGAGCTTACCGGCTTATGTCTTGTTCTGATAAACTAGTATTTGTAGTCATATAATTGATTACCCATGCTCTAATAGCATCTATGTTTCTGAGATTCTCAGTTGTGTCATAGGTATCAAAATTTACTAGTGGCGGTGTATCTGCTCTAAAATTCTGGAGGTTTTTAAATGGATCATTTCCTCCAGTGCTTGGTCCTCTTGTCATCTGAATCTTTCCTTTTCTTTTCTCTTCTGGAGTTGCTATTCTCATAGTGCCAGTAGCAGTATCCCAAATTTTTTCAATCTTTGGTTCAGGGATATCTATTGTTAGCCCTTTTCCCTTATATTGGGCTTGTAGATAGTTGGCTGAGGTGTCTGGAAAGTTCAAGGACTTGATAGGTCGGGCTGAATGTATAGACAAGTTCTGAAGCTTGTCTGTCAGATTATCCACTTGGACTTTGATGTCAGTGGATTCTTTCAACACATCATCCACTTGTGATTCCATTTCTGTGGATTCTTTTATAACTATATTCTCAACATGGAGAGACTGTTGACTGGTTGACTAGGTCATTACTTCAATGCGATTAACAGTTTTAACAACTGTATTAACTTCAGAACGCGAGATTTTAACATGTTGTTCATGGGATTGTTGGAAGGCTATTTTTTGTGCCCACCACGCTTCTACATGTTGCTTAAACTTAGTGAAGTCACTACGGAGTTGTTGGAGAAATAGAGATATTTCATCCTGCCATTCTTTGGTGACACGGGCTTCTAGGTGCTGAATAAAGGCTAGGATTTTGTGCGCATTGGCTTGGGTACTAGCATAATTCTTGTCTTGAGCAATAGTATGTAGTATTTTTTGGTGCTTAATATCTTTGGTTAGCAGCATATGCTTGCGGGTACAAAGATTGTTCCAGTTGAGCAACTTACTTTGGGAAGAGACTTGGGATTCCCCAATGGGAGAGACATGTTGTGCCCAAAAATCTATTTGATATTTACCAATCGGGTCAATTTGCAAAAAATCATAGAATGAAGGTATGACTCCTGGTTCAACAAATTTTCCTATAGGCGTAACAGTTTCTATGGCTGCTTCATTCTGGTTGTCTAGCTGAGGGAAAGTTACAGTGTGGCCAGATATCATTTTAGTTTTTCCAGTAGAGAAGACAAAACTAAAGTTGTCACTCTTTAACTTGTCGTCTTCTATTTTAGAGAAATGTATATGTGAACAAGAAGAGGTATCACTACTAGACTGAGGAGTGCATTTTGGAAGAGTAGACTGCAAAAATGGAAATCTAAATAAAGACTCCATACTTGGAGTAGGTTTAACAGACATTGAAGGTCTATGGTCTATATGCCTTTGGGAAAGTAAAGGTTGAGATTGTAGTGTGGATTCACGAGCTGTATTTCTGGTAGGCTGAGAGCAGGAAAGCTTTGGGTTTGCAAAGTTTAGTATTGCATGGCTATCAGTTTCTTGGATGTTAATAATTTGCAATTGTGCAGGCTTCTCAGGCTGAGCATCTTTTCTCCATAGTTCAAGTGCCCATTTAGTTTGCATCTTGATATCTTTATGTCTGATGACATAAGGGGCTTGTAACTCTATGGTTGCACTAGTGTATTTCCAAATAGTAGACATGACTTCTTCTGGACGCAAGGCTTTCTTTGAATTCAACATCAGAGGTAATGATTTGTTGAATAATCTGTAGTGTGTTAGAAAGGTTAAAGTATGATCTACAGATTTGCTTATAAAAGATGCTAGCATTACAAAGATGTCCCATGCCCTTCTTGGAGGAGCCTATGACTCAATGTCCAATGGTCCTATCTACATAGACTACGATCTGTATTATTTTGTCAGTCTAAAAGATGCTAACCTAGATGATGTCCCGACCTACGAGTTTAAGACCAAGAACTTATTTTGACAAAAGCTCCGAGAGAAGAAGAGGATCTACTTCCACTGCATAAATCAGGCACTCATATATTAACAAGCCATATAACTAGACAGACTATACCAATTACTAGAAAGATACAACTGCTGATGATGATTTACTTCCTAAATAACTCAGACATACTATCAGTGAGGTCTGATTTATGATCATCCGAAGGATGAGAGCATACTCTCTACTTGCAGAGCTATTCTAGACTCTCTAAGACTCTAAGACTTACTCTACTATGAATGAATTCTTTGAGTCAAAGCTCTTCATTATATAGGATCAGAGGAGGAAGAGAGGGTCTTGATGCATGCCGCGTGGCATCAATCAGTCGGATCACTTATTGATGTGAGGCGCACTACCAAAAGTAGATGCCCACTATGACCTATATGTTGGTTTGGGTGGACCCCAATATCTACGAAACAATGTAGTGGCAGACAAATGAGTGGGGACACGCAACTCATAATGCATTCACTTTACATCCGAAAGTGACTACGGAGATATCTCTTTTATGTCCCGTGAAGAGAGAGAAACATGGATCCTATTAAGGAATTGGATTGACCCTTTTGAACGGTAGTTGAGTCTACCCTCAGTTTTGTTAAACCAGACTTGAGTTACTAGATTTACATTTAATTAAATGGTTGGGTTGATCATTAAACCAGAGCCACAATAAGCCACGTTCTTTATAAAGAAACAAAAACTTATTTGGATGGATTTTGGGGAAAAGACAGGGATTAGCTAACCCAGACTAATTTATCTTATCGGATGAAATCTCATTAAGATAAAATAGATGACAGTCCCATCTACTAGGCATCACTGTCGGTAAAGCCATCAATGCATCCTGAATAGTAGCAGTTCTCATGTGGTTCTTCTCTGGTACATGGAGGATGAAAAGGATCATGTTCCTTCCATATTATCTTCAGAGTTTTGGTTTTGCAGGGACCGTGAATTCCTTAGGACTGAGCCAATGTGTTTCCCAGGTCTGATATGTAGGTAGAAGTGGAGATCCATATAGAGGCTTCGGTTTCCAGAAGATGTCAGAGTCGGGACCCTACGATCCAATGTTGAAACATGGATGCATGTCCACGTGGTCCATAATTCATGCATATATTTCTATTAATGAGTGTATCTTCTGATGATCCAAAGGTAAGCCGCCATAGAACACCATAATAGCCTAAAAATTCCAGAGGAAAGGTGGTAGGATATGGACCCTAGAAGAGATCTCTGATAGGTTGAACTCCTCGTTCCTCGTGTAACCATATTTCTGGTCTTTGAATTGGTGGATTGAGAAATTGAATAGGTATTTGATATTGAATTTTTGGTGCGCATAGAAAGTGTGCAATTTCCTCATCCGTTGGTTCATCAGTATTGTCTATCTGGAAAATGCTGCTAGGATCCCAGATGTTTGGAGCTGTTAGGATCATTTTTTCATGTAACATGCGAAGTCTGTCAGAGAGATAATCATTAGCTAAATTAAAATTTATTCTATCTCTCCGTTCAAATGGATTGGTGCTAAATTTTGGACATATTTCTTCCCACCAGCGTTCCTCGCGAATGCGGACAACTCTCACATGACCTATAGATTGTGGTGCTCCTTCTCTTGTTAGGAAATCTACAAAGATATTTTTATCTCGAGGAATATGTTCAATGTCAAAATCAAAGGTGTTAAGAAATTGAGCCCATTTGAGAAGGTGTCCTCTGATTACCTTGTCTTTAGATTCTTTCTTAAGGAATCCTCTGAGATTCTGGAGATCACTTCTAATCAGAAATCTTTTATCAGCAATAAACACATAAAACTTTTTTAAAGAATTGATTACTGCTAAGATTTCCTTATGCGTACTGTGGTAATTGATTTCACTTCCTTTGAAGTTACCAGACTCATACCTTACGATTTCCTCTTTTCCTTGTATGTTCTTTTCTTTTAGAATACCAGCCCAGGTATGTTTGCTAGCATCTGTTTCTATTAATTTTGCACTAGGTCCAGGTAGGTGCAGAGCAGGGAGCTGAGTACATTTCTACTTAATGCATTCAATTTCTTGATTATGCTTTTCTGACCAAGTAGGAGGATTCTTCTGAAGTAACTAATTTTCTATCAGTCTGTCCTATGCAACATTAGAATAGAATCTTGTAATGTAATTGACTATACCTAAGAACCTTTGAAGTTCTTTGATAGTGGTGACTGGAAGATTGGCAATTCGTTGAAGTATGTGAGATTGTGCTTCCATTCTCCCCCCTGGTAAAAGATGAATGCCAATGTAAATAATGGATTCTTGGGCAAAGTGTGATTTAGTGGGATGCACAGTGAGACCATGCTGTTGATAGATTTGTAAAAACTGACGTAGGTGGTCAAGATGTGCAGAGGGGCTTTGGCTAAACACAAGGATATCATCAATATAGGGAATGGTGAATTTGGAGTATTTTTGGAAAATATTATCCATGTGTTGCTGGAATATAGATGGTGTCGTCTTAATACAAAATGGAAGGACAATACCATTCGTAGAGACCTTGAGGGACAGAAAAGGTTGTCTTGAAACGGTCATCGGGATGGACGGTAACTTGCCAAAACCCTTTGGTTAAATCAAACTTGGAATAAACATGACTCCCTTGGATAGACAGCTAGATTTGATCTTTACTAGGCAGTGGATACTGGTTATCAAGAAAACAACTATTTAAAGGTTTATAGTTGACAACTAACCTTTTTTCGGATAACTCTTGGCCTTGCTCATCAAATTTGGGAATGTACATGGCATGAAATGAGAATGGTGATGAGGAAGAGGATATAAATCCTTGGTCTAAGAGTTCTTCAATTTCCTTTTTACAGAGCTCTGTCTCCTGTGGACTCATGATGAAGTAGTTAGCTTTATATTTAGGAAGAGTTTCATTACCATCAGGATCCTTCTGTAAAGGTAATCTATAGGTTAGATTATGCTGTTTCTTTTTGAGATCTTTTGTCATTACTGTTGAGCTAAAATGTTGCTTCAACAGTTCCAAATGAGAATCCGAAGCTTCAAGTAACATCAGGGAGATAATACATACTATAGGAGAGATTGTTGTTAAAAGAAAAATAGATGATCAAGGAGAGGAGCAGTCAAGGGAGAGAACATATCAGGAACAAAGACAGAAGTTGATACATCTATCCAGTAAAGGGATTGAAGATTGAAGAGAGTACTCTGCAAGAAACAAATCTAAGCTATATGAGCTTACCGAGAGCCAGACATTTATATAAGTTATAGAACAATAAATTCGGTAGTTTGATGAACTACAACTTGATATATTTCATATTGTATTAGAAATAATATAGTGTGATAATGCAGTGTGTTGCCATCAATTCCAAAGGGAGAGATTGATGAACCATAACTGATTGAATGTTTGAAGATGTTAACTTGATCGCCGAAATGCAAAAAGATAATGCAAGACAATAAATTAGTTAATGGATTGTATTGTCATTAATGTCAACTTGATATAATCTGATCAGTTATAAACAAAGTGTCAAAGACTTCAGAGAACCAGAAAGATAAAGGTCATTCTTTCAGTAATGCATAAAATATTAGCATTCACTAAGTGACTACAAACACCGATGAAAGTGCACCCCGACAGACAAAGAAAATTGAGAATAAAGTCATAGTGATGCCCGAGAAAGAAACCCAAAAAGCATTACCGACAAGAAGAATCAAAAGCATTACCAATGAGTAGAACTTCACAGTGATGCCCGACAGACAGACAACCCCGACGGAGATGCCCAAGGAGAACTGAAGTGGTGACCGAAGCTAACAAGAGTTAAAACACCAAAAAGAACTAAAGTTCAGAAATGACAAAATACTTAGCTGGCAAGAGCTAAAGATAGAGTTAACTGGTTGTTAACATTGCTTTCATCGACAAGTTAAAACTAGAGATAAGTGAAAGATTTAAATTTGTTTTATTCCAGTTGTCAAAGAGAAATCTACATGATCAAACTGACGTAAATCTTTAAAGCAAGATTGGCTAAGATTGTAGATCATGCCAAGAACAAGAAAGTCAAGAACTTAGAAATGGTGATATCATGTCTATAAAGAGACAATATAATTCATTATGAATTAGGGGAGTGAATAGAGAAAGAGGATGCTGAAGAGAAACTGGTGAAGAACAACTTCATATAGTCCTGATCAATCAAGCTGAGGAAAGAGCTAAAGATTTCTGCGGACACCGAGAAATAGAGAAGCACAAAATCACCGAGCAGAAAGAAGTGGAGAAAAGGTATTGAAAATATACATTGATCATAAAGGTATTATGAGCTTACAATAGATCTGAAAATGTGCAAGTCTATAGTTGTATATGTGAACAGATCATTTTCTATTTCAATTTAAGCTTTGGATCAGAAAGTCTCTTAACCAAGTAGGACTTAACAATCCTTTCTATATTGAGATACAACCCAAGGAGTATCAAAAATTTTGATCATGAAGATAGCATGAGATGCTAGATACCTATTGACAAACTACACTGGGTTTGGTCATATAAGGTAGCATAGAGATGCCAGATATCAAGTGACAAACTATTCTATTTAAATCCTCTAACAAGGTCACACCTAACAGTGTGTTTGTAACCTTTAATTAGGTTGGCTCTTCACCAAGCTCACTGCAGAAGAGTGAAAATTTTGGGTAACCGGTCCCAAGTGGTTTTTCCCTTAACAGGGTTTCCACGTTAAAAATCCATGTGTCAATGTGTTTATGAGTTATTACTTTAGTGTTTTGCATTACACATCACTAATCTGGATTGATCGGTATACACTAAGCAATTTACTGTATTTCGGTAAATGAAAGACTGCTAATCGGTAAACAGTAAGAATAAGGTTTAACAGTGAACTCCGAGCAGTAGTTATATGTTAAGATTATTTCAAGGCATTCATCTTGTAGGACTGGAGATAACTAGAGGCTTAATATTGTGGTACTAAGTTTTTGGGTTGATTTATTGGAATATTTTTGAGGCCACTGATTCACCCCCCCCCCCCTCCCCTCTCAGTTATTCTAATAGTCAGTTGGAAGGTTTGAGCATAGGGTTTGGCANGAGGCCACTGATTCCCCCCCCCCCCCCTCCCCTCTCAGTTATTCTAATAGTCAGTTGGAAGGTTTGAGCATAGGGTTTGGCATACTCTTAGAATTTTCCAATCTATTTATTTCGGAACCAATAGGTTGAATTGCAAACTAAAAAGACAATTCAATGTTTGAGAATTGATAATGGTGGTGTTTTTTCCTCTAATAATTTTGATGGATTTTTTAAAGATCGTAGCATTTATAGATAGAAGAAAACTCCATATTCTCTACAACTAAATGGATTTGCAGAAAGAATGAATAGGATATTTCTGGAGAAGGCTAGGAGTATGTTGAGTTCCGTCGACCTAGAACAAAAAATTTGAGTTGAAGTTGTTGTCATTGCTTGCTACCTGATTAACATGTCTCTTACATCACTCTTGTTGATAAAACACCTATGGAGCCATGGTTAGGTCATAAGCCTTCATTGACACATCTTAGAGTTTTTGGTTGCAAGGCATATGCCCATGTGCGAAAGGAGAAAGGAAAAAGTTGGAGAACATGCATGTAAAATGTATCTTCATCAGATGCAGTTATGGTGTGAATGGATACAAGCTTTGGTACCCTATTTCACAAAAGGTGATATATAGTAGAAGTGTTATTTTTAGAGAAACTAACCCTCCTTTTACATTGCATCCATGACAAACTAAAAAGGAATATGTGATTTTCCTACCTTTTATGCTTGATAAAGTTAAATCAAGGCCCATGGATAGACAATAAGTTGGGGAGAGCTCATTTAGCTTTGAATCTTCAAAAATGGGGGAAGAACCTCCAACTTAGCTTGTTCAAAGGTCTAAAGAGAATAAAAAACCACCTGAAAGGTATTCACTTGATAATTGGAGATGTATTTTCCCTTTGAATCTAATGTGGATGAACCTAGATCTATAGAAGAGGAATTAGGTATGAATTATGCAAAATCTTGTAAAATTGCTATAGATGAAGAAATGGTAGCTTTGAAAAATAATGAAACATGAGATCTTGTAATTGCCTGAAGGATAATTTTTTTTTATATTGCAAATGATTTTTCAAGAAAAGATTGGTTTAGATGTAGGTATTGAGAAGTATAAAGAAAGATTGGTTGTAATAGGCTACTCTCAGGTTCAGGGTGTTGATTATGGTGAGATAGTTTCTCCTACTGCAAAAATGACATCCATTATATTTTTCTTTCTATTACATAAAGCTCTCCATTCTAAAATTACTCCAATGGAAAAGACTATATATGTTGATATAAGCATGCCTTCTAAAGAGAATTATGATGAATAAATCATTTATAAATCAAGGATGGAAACAAAAGAAACAAGATTTAATGATAAAAAGGAATTATGCATAATAAGGTACATGGAGACCAACTTAAAGTGTCATGGTGAACCAATGAATAAAGTTTCTGTGAAAAATATAAAGGATTATCAAGAGAAAATACATGTAATAGAAATGTGATTCGCAAAGAATAAGACACAAGAATCAATGAAGACGGGCAAGAGTACATAATATATTTGGATTTGGAGGATAATAATGATGATCATCCTATATTTTTTTAAGTGTATTATTGTGCTCTTATGATGCACCTTGAATTCTACTTATTTTTACTTGTGTGTTGGAGGCTACTGATTGCATACTGAGTCCATTACTTTACATGGACCTCATCTAATATTATATGTGAATATGTACTTGTTATGAATGGTTGCACGTGCTCGTATGCTTTTAAATAAATGTTAAAGGTATATTTGCATGCACTTCATAGTAGGGAGAAAATGTAATAGTGAAATTGAGATACATGACAACTCCCACTTGATTTTGGATTCATTTTTATAGATTTTCTCAATATGATTATGTGGTGACATATGGCATGCTTTCATGCTAAATTTTGTTCCTTCTTGTTCCTTATTCATCCTCATTCACTTCTCACCTTCAAGAATTTCTATACATGTAATCTTATCTTAACTATTTTTTAATTTATTCCCACACATTAAATTGTAGCACCAACCCAAATTTCCACACACTTGATCCTTGTCTCAAGATTCTATATACATTGTCCTTGGTCAATCTCATGACAAGTGGATTTAATTTTATTTGATGCACTATGTGGTGACATTTAAAATGCTCTCGTGCTAATTTTTACTCCTTCCCTAATCCTTATTCTTCCTCATTTATTCTTGTCATCAAGCATTCCATACATTTGACCTTATCGCAACATTTTGTGCATTTATTCCCATACATTCATTGTATCATCAACCTACATTTCCATACAACTAATCCCTGCCTTTATATTAACCATTCATTGTCCTAGGTCAACCTCATGAAAAGGTATTCTTATTCTATTTGATGCACTTTGTGGCAACATGTGGCATGATCTTGTGCTAAGTTTTTCTCCTTCCCTTAACCTTACTTATCTTCATTTTCTCACCTTCAAGCATTTCCATACATTTGATCTTATCTTAGCCTTTTGCATGTTTATTTTTACACATTCATTATATCATCAACCCAAATTTACACAACTATTTATTGTCTTAAGATTCTACATTCATTGTCCTGGGTCACTTTGAATGACAAGTGGAATTATTCTATTTGATGCAAAATTGACCCCAAATCAAAATTTTAAATTTCAAAATTGTCGACTCCCGCCCTTTCCTACATGTTTGTGTAAAGTTATTCATTGTATTGGCATTTAAAATTTGAGCTTTTAAATATATAATACGTATACATCCTAGATAATTACAAGGAATATTCACTTGAATATTCAGATTTAGAACATCAAAAATAACTAAATCTACATCAAGATCATCTAAGACATCTATATAAGAGAGCGTGTTAGAGTATGTTGTCTGCAATATCCATATATAACCATAGTGCCAATTTAATCAAGAAGGGTAACTGCAGTATGTAAAAATGCTATAAAGGAATAACAAATAAACAACTAAATCTTACTCCTACATTTGTAAGTACACCTCAAGAGATATGGAAATAAGCATGCAAATGAGATGAAATGCAATAAGAAACAAACTTAATCTATTAAAAATAAAAAGCATGCAAACCTTCCAAAATAACAAAATATTGATTATGTTGTTGATGGAGGAATGTGGTCGTTCAAAACCAAGAACACAGTCTTGTACAAGAAGATGGTATATTGATAAATGAGGAGAAGGATCCCATTTTATAAATTTTTGAAGATGCAAAAAGGGTTAGGTAGGGTTTTGGCTTGGGTGAAGGAGATTGAGAGGCAAAAGGGATGAGTGGCTAGGATTAAGGGGTGGAAGGGAGTTCTTGACTTTTTAAGTGGGATAGATCAAATGAAGAGATAAATGACAAGTTGCATGTGAAGAAAGGTTTAGGAGTTGATCCATGTGATTGCACATGATTGGCTTAAAATGAAAAGGAGAGGATTAATGAATTTATTAAATAAACACAAGTGTTTATTTAATAAATAGAGGAAATAGGCTAAGATAAAAGGCTTAGTTAAAAAAATAAGAATTTATTTAATTTTAGAAAGAAAAGGATAATGAATTATTTAAATAAACATAAATATTTGTTTAAATAATAGATGAAAAGGATAATTAATTAATTAAATAAATTTTTTAATCAATAGAGGAATTAGGACATTTTTAGGTGTCTACATTTCACCCCTCTTTGATGTAGCATCGTGAAATGATGTTATACCAAAGAAGAATAAAACATAGTTGATAAAAGAGATAAGACTAGAAGAATTCTGCCCCAATCATGGTAGGATCAGGAAGGATGACAAAGAGGGAGTAGTATTCCCCCTCAAGAGGACATGCGGGTTCGGAGAACACAGGTGTGCTCTCGAAATGGAGAGGAGTATGGAAGGATAGGGATGATGAAGGAAGAATAAAAGAAATTCATGCAAAAATGGTGTGAGTAACCTAGGTTTGATATTGTACTTGGCATTATGCACCAAGGTATGAGGAAACAAGATGACAAGGTTTCAAGTACGTGATAAAAAGGTTCAAAGACAGTCATATGTCGTACAACACCATGATATGGAAGTCCATGATGCCTTGTGAAAAAATTATGTAAAGACCATGGTAAATGCAAAAAATGCTAACACGTACAAAAAACAAGCAAGCGTGCATATAAACCAAAAGCAAATCAACATTTTCCCCTAGTCAAACAAAAAACTGATTTGATTGATCAATTGAGTAACGATGATTGATTGATTGATTGAGGATGGAAAAGTTAACGATAAGAAAAATGAAGATCCAAAAGATTGGGAAGGATAATAGAGTATGGAAGGATGGAGAGGTGGCTTGGATAAGAGATAGATGGATGGAATGGATAGATATGTAATATGGGTATAAAGGATAGAGATCCAAGAGCTATGTGGAAAAAGAGTGAAATGCCCCACACTAAAGGTAGGAAAATTAGGGATGGGAAGGTGGGGGATAAAAGATGTATGAAATGGAAGGATGGTGTGTAAGGGATGTGAGTGGAAGACTAAAGGATTAGGAATAAGGGGGATGGGATCCAAGGACTATGTTACAAAGGATGCCCCCATACTAGAGGTGGGAGGATGAAGGATGGAGAAATGAAGTATAAAGGCTATATGAGATGGATGGATAGTGTGTAAAGGATGTGCATGGTGGGAGAAAGGCTTGTTTTATCCAAAGCATGCATGAATGTTTTAGTGCCTCTAGTTTTTATCAAGAGAAAAAGTGTGAAAGTGGAATGGATTTTGGATAAGGGGTATGAGATGGAGGTATGAATAGGATAGGGGATAATGACATGGAGGACATGGATGGAATAG
Source organism: Thuja plicata (assembly GCA_018584345.1). Lineage (NCBI taxonomy): Eukaryota > Viridiplantae > Streptophyta > Pinopsida > Cupressales > Cupressaceae > Thuja > Thuja plicata. The sequence goes on from MU225451.1 coordinate 2,245,417, forward strand.
GATAATGGATAATGTATCGAGGTAATGTATAGGATAATCAAGATCAAAGACATGGAAAGGAGGATGGACTTGTATAGGATTATGGATGGGGGATGGAGGAAAAGTAATAGAAAATGACTATGAGATGAATGATATGGATAGGATGTCAAGATCAAATATGGATAAAGTGGGTGGACTTACGTAGGATTATGGATGGCGAATGGATAATGATTAAAGGATATGGTAGTTGCATATGGATGGATGGAATAAATATGATTGTCAAGATCAAAGACGAGAAAAGGAGGATGTATGTAGATAGGATGGATGGGTGGTGGGTAGGGAATGTGGAGGATATGTATGGTAGCATAGTATGATCGAAGCTTGCCCCCAAGTGTAGAGTGCAAGGGGATGAGGATAAGTGAATGGATGTATAAGTGGATTGGGAAGACAATGGATATGTGATAAGGAAGATGGTAGAAGGACTCAAGTATCTAATTCCATGGATGGTATCCCTTGATATGATTTTTTTTTGTATCATCAAGGTGCTTGTTTACCAGGTTTTCACCAGGATGATCTTTTTAGGATATTTTATAATGTTTTTTAAATTTTTTCTGATTTATTTTTTTGTAGATTTTTTCAAGAACTTTTTCTGCTTTTTAGAATTTTTTTTAGGATCATTTTGCTGTAAAAAAAGTCTGATCAAGTATAGAACCACTTAAAATATAGAATATTGACAAGATCAAGGAGAGGTTCCTCCTCTGCTATTGCTATTTGATATGCTCTAGATCCAAATTTAGTTGTTACCACAAAGGGTCCCAACCACTTAGGCTAAAACTTACTTTTCTTCTAGCGATTTTGGAGATTCTTCATGCTATGTTGTTGTACTAGATCATCGACTTCAAATTCCCAAGGTTTTATCTTCTAATTAAACTGCAAGGAAAGGCAATTTTGATACACGCAGAGATGGTTCAAGGCATTCAGGCATCGTTCATCAAGGAGTTGGAGTTCTTGTAAGAGGGAAACTCGATATTCTTCTTCAGATATCAGATTCTTCAAAGATATTCTGAAGGAAGGGAGCTCAATTTCAATTGGAAGAACAACCTCAACACCATAGACAAGGGTGAATGGAGTGGCTCTAGTGGGATTACAAATGGAAGTTTTGTAGGCCCAAAGGCCAGGGTTTAACTGAAGGTGTCAATCAAGGCCACCATAATTGACTATATTTTTTAGGATATTAAGGATGGTTTTGATAGTGGCCTATGTTTGACTGTTACCTTGTGGGTAATACTTGCTGGAACAATGTTGGGTAATGCCAATTTTTTTACAAAGTTCAGTGACATCCTTATTTTTGAAAGGGGTTCCATTATCAGTATGGATATCTTGTGGGATGCCATAGAGAAAAATGATGTAATTTAGGATAAACTTGGAAATTTGATTGCCTGTAGTGTAAGTGAAAGGGATAGTTTCAACCCATTTAGTAAAATATTCAGTAGCATCAAGTTTATATTTATGGCCATTAGAGGAATCAGGAAAGATTTAGCCAATGAGATCAAAATCCCATCGTGAGAAGGGCCAGGGGGTGATGGTGGGATGAAGTTCTTGGGCGGGGGCGTGTATCAAATCACCATGTTGTTGACAGGGAACATATTTATTCACAAAGTGATATGCATCTTGCTCCATAGTCGGCCAATAATATCCAATATGTAGAAACTTATTGGCCAAAGTGAGTCAACTGGAGTGAGCCCTACAGATTCCTTGGTGCACCGCTTTTAAGGTCATTTGCGCTTCCTCTGAGCTCAGACATCTGAGAAGGGCTCCATCAAAATGTTTTCAGAAAAGGGTATTGTTGGCATTATGATGAATTTTGGAGGTGAAATGATGAGTTTAAGTTTGTCATTGATGGAATCTTATTAACTCTATTAGTTTTGGTGAATAAGTTACCCTTATCGATTGACATGATGAATAGGTGAAGCAGATATGATAAGTGTTCTGATGGGTGAGTAGGAAGATAGTAACAATTTTGAGTTTTGAATAGAACTCGAGATGGTGAGCACATTGGGAGTTGTGATCATTACTAGAGTCTTATTATGGTAAGAGTACTACAGATGTACGACCACAATAGTTAACTCAACATTTTATGAAAGTTAGTATTCTGATGAGTGATTTATATGAACCAGTTGAGTTACTGATTGGTTCCTGATGATCAGATGGTTAAGGCGGTTAATTTAATGTCGATCTTTTGTATTAAATATTTTGGGTCAAAATGTTAAGATTTGTTGATGCAGATTTTTATGAGTTAAGTCAGGTTGAGGGACGACTTGTGGATTGTTTTTAATGTTTAACCTGTTGTGTATTTTTCTTGCTGATCCTTTATACCTCTAATACAAGCATGACCCACTATTTTCCCAAGCACTAACTAAGAAAGGAAAATAACAACATTAACAAGAAATTTAAACCTTTTGCACTTTGAGATCCACAAACTCAGGTGGGTTTACCTATCTTCTACTTTCAAAGATTCATACAAAGCAGATTCATAGTGGATTTCTTAGAAAACACTTGTTTTGTGACATAATGATACAAAAAACATGACAAACTAGATTAACATAGTGTTTGTGAATGATGAGAAACACACACTCCATTTACACAAAAGATCCGTGCCTAATCCTAGGGTATGGAGTCACTTTAAATGCACAAAACCCTTAACAACAATACCTACCCAAGTACACCTGCAGACAACTCTAGAAATGAATATGCCTTGCATATCATTCCACACTCATACTATGGATGTGATCATCAAATTTTTAAAGAACTTAAGAACCCCACTGGAATTATTTTAAGGGATTTAATTCTCTCCTTGAAAGAAGCCCTAAAACAATTTCACAATTTGTCTTACAGATAGATAAATTGAAAAGTCCTTAACAGTTCAACTTAAAAGAATACTGAAATTGAAAACAAAGACAATCATATTGGGACCTTAAAACCACAGGTGATCATGTATATGTATTTCTCTCAAAACATTTAGTACATTCAAAAAATAAAACTCCAAAACACCTATTTCAGTCTTGGTCTAATACCCAGAGCTCACAATCTCATGGATGTTTTTCACCATTGCCTCTAAAGTAGTCTAGGAATACTTTTATATGACTATGATGCAACAAGCTTTGAACTACTTTAGGGAAAAAACAAACCCTAATGCTCAACCGCTAAAAAATCAAGGACACCACCCACCACATTGAAGAGAGTCAAACCCATCAATTTAAACATCAATGTGACCTAATCCTACAAAAAGATTGGATCCTCACAGTACACCTCGACCTCACTTTGGTCAACCCAGGAAACAACGTCATCCATCTACCTCTCTACCACTTGAAACTGCACCTCCATGGCCATTAAAACCCTTAGGACAAATAGAAAACCGATGAAAACCCCTAGCCATCAAGTAGACAAAACCAAAATCAAAACCCCAACGGTCAAATGCGTGCCAACAACGACCAACGACCCCGATCATACCTTATTTTCAAGTTTAAATACCGACCGTTGATCTCAATTAAAATACTTGGGATCCAAGCAAAAGGATAGCCACTAGCTCGGTAAACCTCCTTTTTATCACCTCATGGAAAGCCCTGATTGGCCCTTGAATCCACCTGTTCATCACCTCATCTGCACCAGCCTAGACACATGGTGCCATCTTGTTATCCCGCGCTCATTATCCTCCCTGCAACTTTCTTCACGGGATCACGAGAACTATTAGAGTTGATCTTCCGTTTATCACCTTTTCTCCATCCTCCCTGCCATGCATCACACTCCCGTGATCCTGTGATCCTTCTCTCTCTACCTTACTCCTCTTTGCGGGATCATGGGAATACGCCACCTATCCACCCCGTCCCCACTGCCTGCCTCGTTTCCTATGCCACGTGGCACCATCTGGTTCACTTCTACATGCACGTCACTGGCCACCTTATTATCTGCATCACCTTGGCCAGGACATTCATCGCAACCTTGTGATCTAGGTTTGTTTATCTTTCCTTGTCACTCCTCTTCACGGGATCCCAAGAACACACCACCTAGCGGCCTGGTAATCTGTTCGTCAATCTACTCAGTTGGCCCCTTCCACCACGTGGCACACTCTAATTGGTCATTGATCTTCCATGTCACCACCATGTGGGCACAGGATCGCAAAAATATCCTAGTTGACTGCCATCTGACCGCTACTTGACCGCTGCATGTGAACCATCTACCAAAAGGCGCATGCCTTTTTGGCACTTCATACTTGTGCGTTGGGATATAAAAATATTGATTTATCTGCAACACGTCTAATGTGGGATAAGTCCCTTTAAGCATTCCATTAAATAAAATAGCGTAGACAAGGCGCCATGAATTTGGCCCTAATTCACCGATTGTAAACACGCATGGAATATCCATGTCTTTGAACAAAATGCTTGTTATTTCTCCTCTGATGATCTTCCATTTGAAAAATGAGACCATGCAATCATTGAGGAGATTTTTTTCACATCTTTCTGGATGTCTCTGCAAATTTATAACATCGTACTCTCATAAAAATGACAATACCAACATAACTGACTTAAGAACATCTATTTAAAGGGATGCAAAATCATATATTTAAGGGGTTTTTATTGTGTTTTTGGTGGTTGCGATCAAAGACAATTGTTGAGTATTGTGTCAAGAGTTTAGAGAGTTAATTGGATCTTTCAGGCAAGCAATGTCATTCCAGATCAGCAATTTGAGTTCATTGCTCAAGGCTAACTCTAAGGTAGCAAGGTTAAATCCCTTAACAGGGTGAACTTAATTAATAGGTCTTATTATTTAAATCCTCTAACAAGGTGACTTCTGAGAAGGAGTTCTAAATCCTCTAGCGAGGTAGATCTTAACATATCTCTTTATACTTTTAACAAGGTATTGTAATCTCCTAACATGGAAACTCTTTTTTAATGTAGTGAAGAGATTTGTGGGTGTTGTCCCCACCGTTGTTTTCTCCCTCTTACAAGGGTTTCCACAATAAAAATAGTGGTGTTATGGTTTATGCTTTGTGTTTGATTGAATTATTGTACTTATATTGCATAGTTATTGTTGCTTGTTTGGTTTTGTGGGAGTTACTTAAAAGCATATTCAAATTATTGGTTGAATTAGTACATGTTCTATTCACACTGATTCACCCTCCTCTTAGTGCTTCTATATATCAAAAATTGGTATCAAAGCTTAGTTCCCTTGAAGATGTCTAACAGCTTGGGTGAGATCATTAAGGGAGACATGGAGTTATATAGAAGACAACATGTTGAGGCTGAGAACATGATTGAGAAACTTAAAGACCAGTTCAATATCTCTAGGGGTAAGAGACAGGAGCTTCTTCGACAGTTGAATGAAAGACAAGATCTTATTGAACACCTTTCTGAGTAAAGTAGATTTGATGAATTTGCATTTGAAGCTATAGCCTTGGAGAATGAGCATCTTTCCAAGGATAACAAGGACATACATGCTTGACAAGCTGAAGCAAGAAAATAAAAATATGCAAAAGGATTGAAAAAATTCTTAATAAGAATGGGTGAAGAGTTAGAAGCAAGGAGAGCTATAGAAAAAGATAAGAAAGTTGTTGAGGATGCCCTAAAAGCCAAAGATGAAACCCTAGCAGCTAAGGTGGGTGAACTTTTCATATTTGAGCAAGAAATTGCTACATTGAGGGAACACCTACATGAGACTAATAAAGAAAATGTCAATGTCATAAGTGAGAATGAACATCTGAGGGATGAGAATGAAAATCTGAAATAAAAGTTGAAGAGTGCTAATGACCTGTTGGACAAGTTCAATAAGAGTTTTGCTAAACTTTATGAACAACTCTCAAGACAAAGGAGAAATGGTGAAAGAAAAGGAAAAGTGTTTTCCAAATTTGAGTCATCTGACACTAAGGAGACTCATGCAGAAGAGAAGACTGGACCTAAGGTGAAGAAAAACAAACCCGGTAAGAGGAATTATAGACCGGTATGTTTCAATTATCACAAGGAAGGACATATTGCTAATGTTTTTTAGTCTAAACCTAATCCATCTGCTCCTAGGTTTGTAAAATTCTTTTGGTAGATTGGTTGGTTACAATGCTAGATCAAACACTTTTCAAGATAATTATTATTACTTTAACAAGTATGGTCATAAGGCTAATGAGTGAAGGGCTAGAATCAATAGTGTAAGGCCATTTGTGAACCAGGGAAACCCTTACCAAAGGTAGAGACAATTCAATGTTACCTATTCTGTTTGTCACAACTTTAGACACACAATAGTGAATTTCAGGATGAGAACTGGTAGAGGTAATGTTGGACCTTGGAGACAAACCGATATGGCATATTTCAATTGCAATAAGATTGGACATCTTTCTAGATCTTGTAGAGCGAAGATGAACAACACTGGAGGTCAACCGGTGAATAGGCCTGATAATGATAAAGGCAAGAAGGTTGCAGATGTTGAAGGAATCAAGAAGCATATGAAGGATACATAGGTAAAGAAAGGAGAATTGAAGTCTTCTGAAATGACAGAGAACTCCACTACATTGGTTAATGTGGAGACTTGATCCTCTGAATAGGTCAAAGCTATTGGCTTAGGGGGAGAAAATCAAGTAAGATCTATAACCTTTCCCCTAAGTTTGTGTGTGCGGTAAGATTTATCAACATATTTAGATGCCTAATGATATCATGTAAGAATCTGATGAGGTATATTGTATTACATGAGATTCTATGTGACCGCATAATGTTTTTTATTATGACATAATGACTTTTATGTTTCTAAACGTTATGACCGGTTAAGGTTACTATTTGACTGTTTGTATTTATTGCCTGGAATTGAAATGTTATAAGGGAAAAGGTAAAGTTCATTTGTCACTTTAAATTCTACGAGCCAAGAAGTGCATTTGTGAGCATATGCTAAGTGAATTATAAGTGTTTTTAAGTGATTGTGGATTGGAGATTGTGTTTTGTGCTTGAAGTGAAGCGGTGTTTGAAGAAATCTAGTAATAAGCTAAAGCGGTATCTTTGTGTTGCGGAGGTTCTGTTGTGAGGAGATCATTGTTAGCATTATGGACACACCTATGTTGGTTGAGATCACTGATGAGCCAAGACCTATTTTCAAGTTACATCCTCTGAAGGTGGCATAAAAAGATCATGTTGGTGCCCTATCTTCAATACCTCATGGCATGTTGTTAACTAAAGATGTGACATCCTTTATTCATTGCAAAATTGAAGATCTCGATTACACTACTATGTGGGGTTATTTTAAAGATTTTCAAAAATGTGTGCATGAGAGGGAACGTATCCCAATCGGTATAGTGGAAAAATATAAAAAATGATAAATGTTTCATTGTGGATACTGATACATGCATGTTGTAGGCAGTACAACCAAGAACTTCTTGGGCTTTACCTATGGGTTATGAAGTTGATGGTGATATTGTGTCACTTCATGCTAATGATTTATTATCTAAACTAATTGATGTTACTACTCGTAGGTCTGGTACCTATGAAGAAACCTATTTGAAAATTCATTCAGAATTGATTGCACCTGTGATAGAGAGAAGGGTAAGTAAAAAGGTTGATGACTTAGCCAAACAAAGTGGCATTACAAAAGAGATGAGGAGTAAGATCAGGAAGAAATTTGAGACTGAATAGACATGAACTTCTATTGTTGCAGCAAAGAAAGATGATGTAGAGGTTGTAACTCCTACAACTTGTAAGGAAACATGTAGAACAACTATGAGTTCCACATTGCTTAAAGAAAATAGAAGGAGAAAGAAACATAGAAGACACCTGAGACAGTGCAAAGGACCTATAAGAGGAAGAAAGGAATGACTCAAGGTTACAAAGATTCTAAAAGAAAAAGAAAAAAGAAGCCTACTACTGAAGAAGATGAACCTAAAACTGATTCAAACAAAGATCAAGCAGTGTTGAAGGCTAGTGGGAAGAAATCTAAATTAGTTGGTATGACGATTGAGAAGTTAGTTAATCCTGAAGGATCTGAGAAGTACTGATCCAATTATGCCCAAGAACAACTACATGCAAAATACCTATTACAAGAAGAAAGCATAAAGAAGGAAAAAGATGAAGAACTCAGAAGCTCAGAGAAACTCGAAAAGAGTAGAGCAAAAACATATTCTGAATTACATGACAATAATTACAAAGTTCAACCTTAAAAAGGTGAACGAAACCCTAAAAGGTAAAATCTAGGTTGCACATTAATAATTAATAAAAGAATTAATTATTAATGCACCTAAGAGAAAACTTAAGCACTAAAGAGTAATAAAAAAACTTAACTAATTAAATCAACATGATTTAATTAATAAGTGATTACTCTAACACCCCCCCTTAAGCGAAGCTCAGGAGGTAAGCTAACCTAGCACAACTATGAAAGAAGGAAAAATATATTTCGACAACAAGGCCTAATCAGGTACCCAAGTACAAAAATCTCTGTAAAGAGGATAAATAGAGAAAACCACATGGGAAAAACCCTACTCCAAAAAGAGATGAAGCCTAGAGAAGGACTGAAGAAGCCTCCAAACTAGAGAATGTCCTAGGAAATAGGAACATGTAGAACACCTCTGAAGCAAGAAGCTGCAAACACTGTCGAAAAGTAACTGCTGGAACCTCCACTATAATAGAACATGATTAGGTAGAGAAGATTGTAAACAAAGCCTGAAGAGCTAATCAATCAAAGATGGAAGAATGCCTCCAAACAGGAATGAAAGAAGAGTGTCCATATGGTAAATGATCCATCTCACCAAAATGCATAGGTACCCAGCCACTGCATCCACCTAGTACATAAGAACAAATACTGAATACATAGATCACTCCATCGAACCAGGGAAGCATTAGAACCAACGGGATATAACCCCCCATAATGCTGAGCAGGGAGAGGTAGGACAGGTACACTGAAATAGATTGTCAAGAAACACTGCATGATGAAGAACGTATAAGCACAAATAAAGTATGTGTCGAGGATGATCATTCGCTGACACACATGAGGCTAATGTCATGGAAGGGACGCTCACTTGACAAAGGTAGATGACAAATAATGCAAACATCAAACCCCCCCCCATGACACTTTATAATGTAGTGCGAGTACAATAGAATCCAAAGCATGCATCAGATGACACTTTATCTCAGTGTGTTTGCATAACAAACTACAGAAAAAAGATGTATACAATGTTCAGAAAAGGAAACGATCCCAGGACCTGAAACATCCAAGATATCCACTAGAATGCCATAAAATAAAAAAATGAATACAAAGATACAAGAAGAAGAAACTGGGTGTGAGACCCATAGAAAAGAAAGAGAACGGAAGTAGCTTTCCGACGCCATGCGGTAGTCAAAAAAAGGAGTTCGGAGAAGCGAGATATAGTGACCGGAGCGTAAAATGGAACCCTGACTTTGACTGAAAAAAATCTGCAAGATGACAAAATCAGATAACCAAACTGGAAAAATTAGAGAGGTCTCAGAACCAGCTTTCCGTCGATATCTCGTTTGGCGAAAAATGTCTCCGTTTGCTCAAGTTATGAGCAAAAAACCACCAGTAGGTCACAATCAAAAGATCCAGAAGAAACTTAGCCAAAAATGGCGAAGCCCGGCTAAATTGGCGAAAAACCCTCCAAAAATGGACTGCCTCCAGATTTCCCACCAAAATGGCAGAAAAAAATAATAAAAACAACAATTGTTTTTTTGGAAAAAAATAATTAAAAACCAAGTAAATTTTTTTGGAAAAAAAATACACAAAAAAACAAATGTATTTTTTTAAGGAAAAAAAATAGAAAACCGAAAAAAATAAATTTTAAAGAAAAAAAAACAAATTATATTTTTTTAAGAAAAAAATATTAAAAAAACAGAATGTATTTTTTTTGAAAAAAAACACAAAAAAATGCAATATTTTATTTTTTTAAAAAACATTTGGGGCTCCGCGCGGCACCCAAGGCCAATGCAGCCACTAAGGCCGGCGCGGCTCCTTGGGGTCAGCGCGGCTCATGGGGGCCTGCGCGGGTCCTTGAGGTCTGTGCGACCTCACAATTTTTTTTTCTAATCCTTTTTTTTTAAAACCTGTCAAATAATAAACCCCCAAAAAATATGGGTGTTTTTGAATTTTTTTTAAATTTGAAAATTAAAAAATCAGATTTTTTGCCTCGAAATGTGTGTCCAAAACAGGGTCGTACGAGCAAATGTTTTTGCCTCAGAATGCAACAGTGTCCAAAATGGACAAACTTTATATGAAATTTTAGTTTCCCGGGCCTTATGAACGCGATGGTGAGGTTTGTTTAGGTCCAAAATACTCAAAAAAAAATGTCACCCACATATTGAAAATAAAAACCACGAGAAAGCTGAGATTTTCTCGTTCGAAAACACGCTTCAAACACTCCAGAACAGGCAGCAGCAAAGGGGCTTTGATACCATGAAGGATCTGAGAAATACTGATCCGATTACGCCCAAGAACAACTACATGCAAAATACCTGTTACAAGAAGAAATAATAAAGAAGAAAAAAGATGAAGAACTCAGAAGCTCAGAGAAACGCAAAAAGAGTAGAGCAAAAATGTATTCTGAATTACATGACAATAATTACAAATTTCAACCTTCAAAAGGTGAACGAAACCCTAAAAGGTAAAAGCTAGGTTGCACATTAATAATTAATAAAAGAATTAATTATTAATGCACCTAAGAGAAAACTTAAGTACTAAAGAGTAATAAAACAACTTAACTAATTAAATCAACATGATTTAATTAATAAGTGATTACTCTAACAAATCCTAATACTTTCAGAATTTTGACAACATATATCATTGCAGAGAGTATTAGGGATTATGATGGTTTAACTGATGCAAACTGATGTTTTAAGAACTTTGATGATGCGGATAAACAAAAGATTGAAGATTGTAATGTTTTGAATTTGCATAAGTTTTGTAGAGGACTTAGTGAATTACATAAGATTATACCTAATTTACTATATAAGAAGTTTGAGGTTAGATGGAGAGATGCTTTAAGGCAAGATAGAGAAATGATGGAGCAAGCCTTAATTTTACTGAAGCCCGAATTACCTATTGAAGATGTAAAGCTTTTAATTGAGGCGATGAGACCTAGATTCAAAACAAGAACTAGAGTATGCAAGATACTTATTGGTGGATCTCAGGCAGTACATGATGAGACAATTGTCATCATGAAGGAGAAATTGAAAGAACATAAACCGGAAGAAACTACTCAAGAGGAGGTGACAGTAGAAGAACTTGGTTATACTGACCAAGTAATTGAAGATGTTATAGGTAATTTATCTTCTAATGAGCCACAACAAGATCCTAATGTTGAAATTGTAGCTATGCAAGATAATATGAAGGACATAAGGATAAAGTTGTAGAGGTTGTGATACCTACTTCAACTACTACAGTTGGACAGACTGGTGATACTGAAAAGAAATATGAAGCTGATGTAGCAGTACATTCAGTGAAAAGAAAATTGAATCTTGGTGAGAGTTACAATTCTATATTAAAGAGCAACTATGTTGATGTTCCTGAGGAAGAAATTGAGGATGATCTTAAAGATGAAGATGTTGAGGTCATTCAAAGACCACTTGATATTTCTTAAATGATTCCTAGTGAACTAATGAGAATATCAAACATACTTAAGTTGAAGACAAAAAGGAACCAACTACGAACTGAAAAGAGACAAGCTCAAGTATTGGAGATTTGGAGATAGCTCGAGATATTATGTCTGATCTTGTTCTTGAAGTTGCATTTGATCCCACTGCTCCTACAATTGAACAAATGGATACTTTGGTCAGTGTTATTACTGAACAAGTTTCAAGTTTGGAGGATGCAACTATGAATAGAGCTAAGTTGGAGTATGAGAAGAAGAGGACTGAGAAGTTGATGGAAACCATTGCATCAGATAGGGGACAACTTATATTTCAAGTCAATATGGTAAAGGAAACTTTGAAGAAAGTTGGTAAATTATTAGCCAAAGTTTCTAATTTTTCATTGTTTACTCAAGATTTGGAGCTTAAATATTTGATTGCTAGTTTTGATCCTATTGCACATTCAACTATAGCCTATCGATCACAAGTGAAGGTGATGAATCACAAGTTGAAAACATTGCAAGGAGAACAAGACAAGAGGATAACTACATTACTGGAGTTGCGGAGCTATTTGATTCCTACACTTGATGACATGCAACGTAATGCTAAAGAAGCAGAGGTAACACTTGCATTATCTGATATGAGTACTCTTGAAGCCATGGAAGAGTTAGCTTCTATTTTGCACGAACAAATTAAATTCATCATACATTTGCAGAAATCATTGGAGAATTCATTGGATACTGCAAAAGCAAATTTTAGAGAGGTTTTTGCAAGGTTGTGATCGGTCATTTTTTTTTAAGCTAAGTTTTGTACCTTTGTCATTGTTGTCAAAGGGTGACTAATCGGTTTATGATCGATATGGTGAAAATACATCTGGGGGAGTGATCAGTATACTGTGTAGAGTAATGAATTGCAGATTATTTTATTGTTCTGTATTTGTTTTTCCATCAATGCCAAAGGGGGAGATTGTTGGCATTATGATGAATTTTGGAGGTGAAATGATGAGTTTAAGTTTGTCATTGATGACAGCTTATTAACTCTAGTTTTGGTGAATAGGTTACCCTTACCGATTGACATGATAAATAGGTGAAGCAGATATGCTAAGTGTTTTGATCGATCAGTGGAAAGATAGTAACAGTTTTGAGTTTTGAGTAGCGCTCGAGATGGTGAGCACATTGAGAGTTGCAATCATTACTAGAGTCTTATTATGGTTAGAGTAGTACAAATGTATGACCATGATAGTTAACTCAACATTTTATGAAAGTATTTTGATGAGTGTTTTATATGAACCGGTTGAGTTACCGATTGGTTCCTGATGATCAAATGGTTAAGGTGGTTAATTTAATGTCTATGTTTTATATTAAATGTTTTGGGATGACATGTTAAGGTTTATTGACGTGGATTTTTATGAGTTAAGTCAAGTTGAGGGACAACTTGTGGATTGTATTTAATGTTTAACCGACTTAAGAACAACTATTTAAAGGGATGCAAAATCAAAGATTTAAGGTTGTTGATCATGTTTTTGGTGGTTGCGATCAGAGACAGAGGTTGAGTATTGCGTCAAGAGTTTAGAGACTTAATTGGATCTTTCAGGCAAGAAGTGTCATTCCAAATCAACAATTTAAATTCATTGATCAAGGCTAACTCTAATAGGTTAGCAAGGTTAGATCCATTAACAAAGCGGACTTTAACAGGTCTTATTGTTTCAATCCTCTAACAAGGTGACTTCTGAGAAGGAGTTTTAAATCCTCTAGTGAGGTAGATCTTAACAGATCTCTTTGTACTTCTAACAAGGTACTAGTCACTCTTAACCGGGTGAGCCCCTAACAAGGTATTGTAAGCTCCTAACAAGGCAACTCTTTTTTACTGCAGTGAAGAGATTTGTGGGTGTCATCCTCACCATTTTTTCTCCCTCTTACAAGGTTTTCCACAATAAAATAGTGATGTTATGGTTTATGCTTTGTGGTTGATTGAATTACTTTACTTCTATTGCATAGTTATAGTTTCTTGTTTAGTTTTGTGGGAGTTACTTAAAAGCATATTCAAATTATTGGTTGAATTAGTACATATTCCGTTCACACTGATTCACCCCCCTCTTAGTGCTTCTTTATATCAACATGTATCACCAAGGATAGTGTAACGAGCGGCTCAGCGGATGAAGGTTTTACGTTGGTTGGTGGTAAGGGTAAGCGGAATGATCTCATCATGAAGGTAGGAATAAATCTCTTGGTACCAAGGGGAGTCAGGACCAATGATTTCACACACCATCTCAGACTTCAACAGGTCATAGGAAGGGACCATAAGATTATCAATAAGAAACTCACAACTTTGACTGTTGGTTGACATGGATATCAAAGAAGCAATGGTAGCCTTTGCATCATCTGCTTTGTTGTTAGCTTGTGGGATCTGCAGAAATGCAATTTCTGTGAACTGTGTTTCAGATCCTCAACCATACGATGGTAAGGGAGCAACTTTTCATCTTTTGTCTGATATTCATCATTAACTTGTTTGATGACTAATTGGGAGTCACCAAAGACAAGTAAGTTCATGATCTTCCAGTAGATAGCTTGGTGAAGTCTTGCTACTAAGGCCTCATATTCTACAATGTTGTTTGTGCATAAAAATGTAAGTTTGTAAGATTTAGGAATGTGATCTCCTTGTGGTGTCACAAACAAAAATCCTACCCCCGAACCTTTCTGTGTGTAGGATCCATTGAAATAGAGCTTCTATTGTATACTTGAGGTAACAGTCATAGATTCGTCTGGAAAATCTGTAACAATAGGATGATCACGAGGAACAAGGGCTTCTGCTAATTGATCTACAATTACTTGACCCTTGATAACTTTACTATCTACATATACAATGTTGAATTCACTTAAGATCATGACCCATTTTTCTATGCGTCCAGTGAGAGAAGCTTTTGATAGAAGGTACTTGAGAGGGTCGACCTTAGCAATGAGTTATGTTTTGTTATTAAGCATGTAGTGGTGTAGCTTCTGGGTGCGAAAGACCACAACTAAACATGCAAGCTTAGTAGCGGTATAGTTCAACTCATAACTAACAAGTGTTCTGCTAAGGTAATATATAGCACGCTCCTTTCCATTATCATCTAGTTGTGCGAGAAGTGCACCAAGTGCCACTGTTGTAGCCGATATGTAGAGAATTAGCGATCGGTCAGGAACATGCAAGACTAGCACTAGTGGATTAGCTAGATATTGCTTTAATTGTTCAAACGCCTTTTGACACAAGAAATCTCATATAAACTTGGCATCTTTGCGCAGGAGATGGGAGAAAGGATGAACTTTATTTGCCAACTGAGATATAAATCTTCAAATTGATTGAAGTCGGCCTTGTAACCCACAAAGTTGCTTCAATGTTTGTGGAGGTGGTATATCAAATATGGCTTTCACCTTCTTAGGATCTATTTTAATCCCTCCGCGAGACACAATGTAACCTAATAATTTGCCTGATTGAACTCCAAAGACACATTTCTTGGGATTTAGCCTTACTTTATACTTCTTCAATCGCTCAAAGATGGTTGTAAGAATGAGTATATGTGATTCTCTTATTTTTTACTTTCCAAGGAGATCATCCACATAATCTTCCATTATCACATGAAGATCATGAAAGATCGCAGTCATTGCTCGTTGATATGTATCTCCTACATTTTGAAGACTGAAATGCATCATTTGATAGCAGAATGTTCCCCAGGGGGTTGTAAAAGCAGTTTTGTGTTGATCCTCTGTTGCAATCCTGATTTGATTATAACCATATAAGTCATCCATAATGGACAACATTTCATATCCAACAGTTGAATCCACGATGATATCAATGTTGGGAAGTGGAAAGTCGTCTTTAGGACATGCCAACTTGAGATCTCTAAAATCAGTACAAATTTGTATGCGTTTATCAAGTTTCGCCACTGGTACAATGTTAGAAACCCATTGAGGGTAATCTATGGGCTAGATGATTTCAGCAACAAGCATCTTTTTCAATTCTGCTTTAACCAATAAGGCCACTTGTGGATGCATCTTGCACAACTTTTGTTTAACATGTTTAATTATGGGATCAACTACAAGATGATGTACTACTAGATCTAGATCCAAGCTAGGCATGTCTTTTATAAGTCTATGCAAAATTTGTTTGTGCCTTACGGAGAAACTCAGTCGTGTCTTTCCTTTCTTTCTTGTCAAGTGAGGCAACAATATACGTGATTTTAGGCTTATCTGTAGTGCCAAGATTGATCGCTATTGTGTCCTCAATCGTGATAGAAGATTTTTTTGGTGGTAATGTCAGAAGAGGCAAGTCAACTTCTCCCTCTTCTAGTGCCTCAGAAAGGTTTTCACTAGATGTGTCCTTTATTGTCTTTTTCTTCACTCAAAAATGCCTCAGAGAGATTTTCACCAGAGAGATTTTCACCAGAGGGTGTTTCATTTCTTTTTATTTTTATTTTCATATTTGCGACTGAGAGGGTTGAATTGGCTTTCGAAGTAGGCTTGCTCGTTGTAGGTATGTAAAAATGCTATAAAGAAATAAGCAATAAACAACTAAAACTTACTCCTACATTTCTACATACAACTCAAGAGATATGGAAATAAGCATGCAAATGAGATGAAATGCAATAAGAAACAAATTTAATATATTCGAAACAAAAAGCGTGCAAACCTCCCAAAATAACAAAATGTTGATTATGTTGCTGATGGAGGAATGTTGTTGCTCAAAACCAACAGCATAGCCTTGCACAAGAAGATGGTATATTGAGAAATGAAGAGAAGACTCCCATTTTATAGATTTTTGAAGAGGCAAAAAGGGTTAGGTAGGATTTTGGCTTGGGTAAAGGAGATTAAGAGGCAAAAGGGATGAGTGGCTAGAATTAAGAGGTGGAAGGGAGTTGTTTTAAAGCATTTTTCAACATCACTAGTCAGTGCACATACACACAAAAACAATAATAAATCCAGAAGACCACCTAGTCATAAAAATATGCATTCGCACAAATGCACGTCACACCCCAAGGATTGGTTCTATGTTTGGCAAGATTTATCCTAGGCTGTGAGATCGACCTGCAAAAGATTTCAAGTCTATGCAAAGTTCATTACAATCAACACATCGAGAACATCAATTTTCAGTGCTATGAGAAGTTGATTGAACAGATTTCCAAAATCCATGGCCCTATCTTTTATATTTATTATCTGAGACATTAATTTACCATACCCATCTCTATTAATTAATCTTGGTTAATTCATGCTCAATTGTATGCATTTACTTCACGGAAACAACCGATAAAAGTCAAAAAAGAGGATTATGTGACTGCTCGAAGGAAAGAGCTAATCTCTTTAGGGAAACATAATCCTAAGGGCTTTTGGAGAGAATTGCAGCAACAAAGAAAACACGTAGAAAATAACATCACTGATACTCAATGGCTGGAATATGCTAAGTTGTTATACGAAAGGTCAAATGGGGTGGATAGTCCACCTATAATTAATACTTCAGCTGAGCTGTTTTCTATCGAGGACATTAAAATGGGTATAAAGTTGGCAACTGGTAAAGCAAAAGATATTGATGGGCTACAGGCATAATTTTTGAAGTGGGGAGTGGAACTCTTGGCTCTACACATCAAGGATATCTTCAACACGGTCACCAAGGGCAGCATTCCTACGGAATGGACTACCAGCGTTGTTATCCCTCTTCATAAGAGCGGTGACGTCAACAATCCCTCTAACTATCGTACCATTATGGTGAATCCCCTTCTTGGAAAGCTCTTTGCGAGTATGTTAAAGCGTAGAATCAGCGATTGGGCAGAAAAAGAAGATAGGAGGGCAAAGGGACAGGCGAGATTCAGACCAAAACATTCTACTATTGACCATTGCATCACTCTAAGACATTTCATTGAAAAAGTGTGGGAGAAACAGGGGGGAGAAGCTTTTTGCTGCTTTGTGGACTTCAAGAAGGCTTTTGACACCATTCCTAGGGATAAGTTATGGCACAAAATGGAAGAGTTAGAGATACCAATAGAGTTAAGGGTTGCGGTCTATAAGCTGTATGAACAGGTCAGAGCCAAAATCAGAACTAAGGGGGGTATGTCTGAATGCTTCGGGAGTGACATAGTTGTCAAATAGGGTTGCCCTTTGTCCCCTACTTTGTTTGGTCTTTATATTGATAAATTGGAGGAGTGGTTAAACAAGGCCAATGGGGATGGCATTCAGTTGGCAGGCTATGTGGTGAGGTTGCTTTTGTACGCGAATGACCTTATTCTTATTGTAAATTCCGCCCAAGGTTTGAGATAGCATTTGAAAAATTTGGAGCTTTTTTGCCAAGAGGTGGGAATGCAAGTTAATGCCTCTAAGACTAAAATCATGATATTTTCTTTGAAGAGGAAAAAACAGCAGCATATTTTTATTTTTGAGGGCAGCCCTTTAGAGATTGTGGAAGAGTACAAATCCCTGGGAGTTGACTTCAACTATAGGTTAAGTTGGGAAACATGTAGATCAAAAAGAATACAAGGGGGTTGGAAAGCCTCTTACCTCCTTCAAAATAGATGCCGAAAAGCTGAGTTATGGGATTGGAAGACTAGGAAGACTCTCTTTGGTCTCCTGGTGGTTCTGGTTATTCTATATGGGTGTGAGATTTGGGGGAGTAACATGTCAAATCACAAATGGCGGCAGATAGAAAGAATCCAAAAGCATGTTATCACTAGTAACCTCAAGGTCAAGTCTACGGTTCCCTATGAGATTCTCTTGGTGGAGGCTGATATGTTTCCGATTGAAGCCTCAACAATTATTCGCATGCTATGCTACTTAAAAAAAGTGGGTAATATGGGTGCGCACCGCTGGCCTAGGATGGTAGTGGCGGAGGATTTAGAATGGAGGAAAAAGACTTGGAAGAAACAAAATAACAAGTGGTTAAACAAATGGAACATAGACCCCCACGAGTGCCCAGACACTAACATTGAGATAAAAAAGTGGGTGTTAGAGAAATTCAAAACTGCTATGTGGACAAAAAAGGAAGGCAGAAAAAAAACCCACTACGTCAAAAAATTTAACCCCAAGTGGGACCATGGCGATAAGGAGTACCTTGGTTCCACAATTAAAGGCAAGGCAAAAATTCTGATTGCTCAGCTGAGGACCAGCTCTCACCATTTACGGTGTGAGACCGGTAGATGGAAAGTTCCCAAAGAAATGTGGGAAGAAAGAACTTGTAATTTCTGCAGCAGAGGGGTGGTGGAAACGGAGTGGCATTTCATCAAGGAGTGTGCTGCCTATGAGGACATTCGCAGTCATTATGAAGACAACTTACAGGGGAACAGTTTGAATGAGCTTTTTGAAGAGGCAAATTTACACAAAATGGCCACTTTCCTAATGAGGATCCACAATAGAAGGGTCTACTTGGAGAAACTTCAACAAACAGTCTAATTGGTTCTTTCTTTGTCCCTTAGGCCACTGGTCTCGTGGACGCCATTAAAACTCCTTCATTCATTCATTCGTTCATTAGCCTAGATTTACATCAGGATAAGTATTTCACTTTGTTGGAACTCATCTACCCCAAATTTACAAGACCATTTGCTGTGTTCTATTTAATAATATATTTATATATAAATTACTTTTGTCATGTTGAGCTAGAACTGTGATATGTTTTGATCTTGTATGCAAGTACCAATTGAAACATAAGAAATTGTACAAAATAAGTTAGTATACTAAAAATTAATAAATATTTGAAATCTACATCACACGCTCTTCCCACAGCAGATAGCTTTCCCTGTGAAGGATTCTTATAACAGAGAATGACATGGAACAGCCATGAAAGCTTTGTTCCAAAGAATAAGCAATTTCCTTTACAAAACCTCACCAAAAAGACATTCTTAGTCATATATGATCAACTCTGAAGTTGCATTTTCCTTTACAAAACCTCACTAAAAAGACATGCTTAGTCATATATGATCTACTCTGATAGTTGCTAGACCAAGTTATTAAATGTTCAGAGTATGAAAACAAATTTGCCACATTCTTATTGTGGATATACCTTTATTAGTTAAGAACTTACAACTCTAGCTGGACATTTCTTCCTATTAAAATTTAAAAACTAAGTAATTCACTCCTCGCTCTAAAAAAGTCTTCTATTTTGGTGCTCATGATCACCAAAATAGTGATCTTAATAGCAATCCGCCTATACCTGCCTGTGAATAATGAATCAGGAGCTCAAGATTAGGATCCCCCTCTGCGGAAACTGCTAGGAGATGCCTTGTAATTGAACTCCTGAAAGCATAGCAAAGAACAAGAGATTATTCATGTTTCTACTGTTAGTGTTTGTGTTAAATGCAGAGTTTCAGGAATCTGAAGAATAGTTAGGGACCTAATAAGTTTGTATACTGTTTTAACACATTTAGGTCATAGATATTTTCCAGGCAAGAAAAGAAGTATCTATGGCATCTACAATTAAAAATTTCAGATAAGATCTTGCAATGTACCTCTGAAAACCGCAAATGGCCAGGTTGTGCATAAGCTGACTTCACAATGGTCTCCCACTTTGGATCAGCAATGGATGCTTTTGGGCCTTGTTGCTGCTTTCTGAGAGGACTTCCAAGTCTTGAATACCGTTGTGACGGTGAACTTGGAGAGGGCGTCCGAGGCATGGAGCGCCAAAGCCATGATTCAGAAGGAGACTTGGGTAGAGGAGGTTGCAGTGGGGGTGCCAAACCAGTAACAGAAACAGTACTTTCAGGTTTCACATTGACAGGAACCAGAGATTTTTTTTCATCTGACAACTCCTTGGACTTATTGGCAATGCCCAAAGGCCAGCCTTCCTTCACCTGGATGTCTTGGATTTTTCCTACCAACACAATGCTCTGTTCTTTGTTGTCAGATCCATTAGTTTGGTCTGAACAATATGACTGATCAGCCACCAAAACGAGAGACCGCTCAAGATTTTTAGATTTCAGATTGTCACTCACATTAGCTACCTCCAACATCTTCATAGACTCTACAAGACAGCTATCTGAAACAGCATGTTTTGGTTTACTCTGTGTATCAGGTACTCTAACATCAAAATCTGACTCACTTCCTTTCACCAGCTCACTGTGGTTTAAATAACCAGGCACTAAGGATCTTGTCTTGTGTACAGAATCAACATATACAGTTTTTTCAATGGTTGGACTAACAGAACCAGCTCTGGTACTACTCCTCAAAAGAGGTGGGCTCTTCCAAAAGCACAGATCTTCTTCTGGTCCCATATCATTAAGAGAATTGCAGGATATCCTCCTTGATTCCACGCCAGGCGTGTTATCTTCTTTATCTGCTTTAGGAAAACCTAGAAACCCTGTGCCTTCACTGAATGGAGACCGGAATGGCTCGTTCCGGTAAGGAGAAATTCCACCTGATGTCGGTGTTCCAAATTTGTTCAAAGTTTGAGAATCACTTCCGCATGAAATTCTGCTCATTATACCCATTTCAGGGGACGCACTTGCAGAAAATGCTCGTGTTTCATTTCCCTTCCGTAAGTAACAAGTAGATTGACTCCCGTTCACCAGTTTTTGCCTATATATCGCTTCCCAGGTCTGTTTATGGTAAATCAAAGCAGCAAAAAGATGAAAATGAAAATTGCAATTATGCCTACATTTCAATGCAGAATAGAAAGAAGAAAGAAATGAGAACAGACCTCGCCATCACTGTCACTCAAGGGGTCTCCATCACTCAAATGACCGCGTGAATTGCGTCTGTTTAGAGCAGGTGATAGAGAAAAATGTTTCTTCTTCTTCATCCGACTCAGTTGTGAAATGGGGCTTGAATTACTGAAAGCACTTCTGAGGCGCCGGGGAAATAACCCACATGCCTTGGAAGAAAGAACTGCAATGTCGTCAGGCTCTTTCTCTTTGCTCCGGGGTTTCCTTGTGTATGGCCTAGACTGTAATGGAGAAGGTCCCCTGCTTTCTCTCCCACTGGTGATAGGCTTTGTCGGCAGCCTTCTCGAGCTTTGTTGCGGCGACTCAGATGCCATTGCTTTTGCAGCAGGAAGAAAGCGATCCATCATAAAATTACGAGTCTGAGGATCAACAGAGTGCCCTGATGACCTCAGATCGTAACCCTCCATGCCACTCACCACGCTAACACTGTAGGGAACAGCAGCAGATTCAGTTTGTGAAAGAGTTTCCACTGCATCTGAGAAATCATCGCAGCCTTCAGAGTCAAAATCATCCTCAGAGGGTTTGCCCGGGCAGGGCCTTCTTGAAGCCAATATATCATTGGAATAGGCAGAAATCTTTGATGAAGCCCTGTTTGAGTGCTTGCTGGGGAACCCGTTTCTTTGCTCATCAGATTTTACCTTTGATGGTTCTGGTGTCTCGATATTTGCCTGTTTGGCAGACAATATCCTCCCCGGGGGAAGCCTGGGTGCTCTAGGAGAAGGGCAATTATAATTAGCTCTCGCATGTTGTTCATCCTTGGGCCTCCCTGGAGTTTGCTCCCACACAAATGGCACAGTTCCAGGGTCCCTTAGAGGGCCTGACTTTAAATCTGACCTGTACACAGGAAGAATCGGTTTGCTGCTTGAATCTGATCCACCATTTACCTTACTATCTACCTTTTCATTCTCTGTTGGGGAGCCAGAAATCCTTCTCACAGACATTAGAGGGGCATTGAAATCCAACTGACCTTCAGCAGTAGCATTATTTTTCTTCTCCATTGAGTTGATTCTTATCTCAACATTTGGGACAGACTCCTTCCCTTTCGACTTCTTCCTGCACAGTATAGATCAATAAAGAAGATAATCCCTATCAGAAAATGCCCAAGAGAAACTGCCTTTTCGCATGACCTGTACTCATAGCCTACTATGAAAACAATCACAGAAGCCATGAAACAACATCAGAAACCTTGAAACTAAGTTCCTTGGATCTCTATGACAGAGCCCACGTTTTATAAAGTCTGTTAGCCTTTCAATTCAGACTAAATTGTTGTACAGTCAGGCAGAAACACGACACAACATGAAAACTTTCTTACATTTCATAGCAATGAATTCGCCCAAAAGCATAATCTAACAATCAGGTACATAAATTGGCAAGGAATTGACACCCTCTCCGACGCACATTAAGAGACCCACAGGAAAAAAACACATAGAAAAGCAGATACCTATTACCAACTGTTGCTAATCAGTTTTATCACCCAATGAAAACCTGATATGATTCTCACCTGGATAACCCACGTAAGCCATGGATCTTTCCTTCTAACCACAATTACTTAACCTTAAACACTGTCAGAAATTAGCATTGCTTGATCCTAAAAACAATTGTAAGTACTGCAAGCTCTTAACTCCTAAAAAGGTTTCCTCATTAAGTTATTCTGTCAGTTTCACAGTTTCACAGGCCCTCAAGACCCTAAATTCAGGGACAGGTGTGATACTAAAGAGAAGCATAAAAGTCACCTTCATTGCAATAAATATGACACAAGAAAAAACCCAAATCAGTTAGAAAACTCACTTGGGATAAGATAGCCACCGACCCCTCCCCATGATGAATTCAGTGCCCACAAATTGTATTCAAAACATGATTTTCTTAATGCTCTCAGTAACATTCATGGGAATACAATCCAAAACCCAACAGAAAAGGAATCCAAAACCCAACTACAAATGGGTTCAGAGTTGAGATGCAAAAAATATGAAGATCATGCAAGAATCAAGCCAGTCTAGATCCTTGAGCCTGTGATCTGTATATTCTAGGAGTAAACACAAAATAATGCAGGAATGCGGAGCAAATTCTGTGGAAGTCAATGCATTTAAAAAGAATTCAAAAGAGAACAGAAAGTGTCACCTTTTTCAACCAGTCAAGGAAGAAGAATTCTGCAGCCCACCATTCATGGGGGAATGTTGGAATCCACCCACTTGCCTTTTCTTTAACCCCACCTCCATGTTCTCACTTCAATCCTCTGCATCTTTCTCATTTCAAACCTCATTCATCTACAATATCTGTAGTGAGAATACATTATACTTCTCTAAAATACCTCACTGCTTTTGCTTCCATACATTTTGGGATTCCCTTGTATATATGTAGTCTGGATATCCCTTTTACTGCCTTTCTATGCCCTTTCCCTTCTTTTTATGGATGTTTGATGGGATTGAATAATGACAGGAGTAGTACTAGTGGGTATCCATTACGACTCTGAGAAATCTTCATTTTTCCCTCCAGATGTGAGCTTCATTATTAGCACAGTAAAAGTTACATGTCAAAAGTTTAAATTGTTCCAAGGAAATTATTGTTATTTGCATTGTGAAAAGGATGCCATATACAAAAGCAGTAAATTGTTTGTTTAGGAAAACTTATGAAGAGTCTCTCCAAATGCCATCAATTTGTCGTCTGTTGGATAGACAAATTCATCTTAGCATGTTAATGAGGAGAACCTTCTTCAAATCATTTTATAAATACATTTTTTTTCTTATTTCTAAATAAATGAAAATTTTGAAAAAATATCCTATACTATTAAATTTATGATATAGGTTAGGTAGAGGATTGGTGTTTTTAAGGGAATTTATTTAAGATTCTATGCTAGTTTTTCTATAATTTTATTAAATTGTTTATTTCATATATGTAATGCAACTATTTTATTTATATTAGATTTATTTATTAGACAAATGAATATTGACTTTTATTAATTATTCATGTTTTTAACTCATTTGAGTTGTCCATACTCACAATGTTTGAAACTAAGAATATGTCATACTAAGATTAATTAATTAATATTTTATTGTATATAAAATTAGTTAAAATTAAATAGTCTAATAAAAGTATTTATCCTTTTCACTTATTTATAATTAATCACCCTAGATATTTATGTAAGTGGTTTTCTTCTTAATTTGCATTTGTTATTTCATATAAGCATGGGCATGAAGGTTCCCTCCTCAACACAAACAATTTAATATTTTGTAGATGATATCATGTTTATGTTTTAAGATGTTAAAATGTGTAATAAATATTACTTTTTTGTAATTTGATATGAAAGTATGAGTCCTTTGGAACTTTGATGAAGAATAATATTCCGTTGCATTGTTCTAATATAGAAAACAAGTACACTAGTCTATTTACTACCCTTAGTTTCAAATGGTCATATAATTATTTACAAGTCCATTTTACATTATATTTGTCCAATCTTATTCAATATATAAATGACTTGCTTGTAGATTGTATACCCTTGGGATTTGACTCAACCAACTATATGGTATTGGCTAACATATAAAGACTTTTGGTATTTAAAAGATACCTTGGAGAGATCTTTAAATCGTAAGGGTTGTGTTTTCCTATGCCACCACCCTTGATTAGACTAGCTTTATGGTCATAAATGAAAATTGAAGAGAGTACTTTCACACATGTAGATGTCCTAAATTATTTAAATGTAAATTGTAGTTTCATTTCTCGAGTTAAAATATTCATTGAATGATTCTCCTTGTAATGCTTATGATTTATAGATGATTCTTGGATGATGTATGAAAGAATAAATAAATGTCTTGAAATACTAAGACATAAAAAATAGTTGCACAAATGTATACTTATAGTGAAAAAATTAAACTACTTAAAATTTAATGTTTTTGATAAAAACAATAGCAAAACAAGGGTGTTGTCCCATAATACAATCGCAACAAAATGCTTGAAGAGGATTAACCATAGACTACCATTAACAACACATTAACAGTAATCGTAGAGAAGTAGAAACATCAACCTAAACTTACCTCTATAAAAAACAAACCTCCATCTACTAAACAACCAATTGTCATAACCAAAGTACCACCTTTCATGGTAATAGAAATAGTCTAAAGCATACGAGCTCAAAGTAATAATAGTATTAAACATATGTCACGCAGAGCAGACCCAGACCATGTATTTCAGAGTATAAAAACTATAACCAAAACTTAATAAACTAAGGTCCCATAGGCCGAAGAGAAGCCAAGAAATAGGAGAATCAACAGTCCACATTAGGGTTCCTTCTCAGACAGTGTCTTTGACATCAACACTCTGGCCCACTCCTCTGTAAGGAACTTAAAGAGTTCCTTAAAGTCATCTTCTTCCTTTAGTTTTCCACCCATCATATGCTCTTGCAAGAAGCACAAGGTTGTCGTAGAGCTACACATTACTTTGAGTGTGAACCAGTTCATGTCTTGCAATCTCTTGTCCAAACCAACAATTTTGTCCTTGAGGCTCTGAGGCCACCTTCAACACCAACAACATGTTGTTTAATCTTACCAATGACTCCATCAAGGACATAAGGTGGGGTAGGGGTAACCATAGCAGGGACTTCCTCCACAATGACAATGTTCTGGGTAGCTTGAGGTGAGGAGGGAGTAGTAGCAGGAGTAATATTAACTTAAAATTTAATGTTACATTAATTATACTAGAAAAAATATTGAAACATATGTGTAATATAAATTTGTAGGTTATAGAAAATAGAAGTATTGAAATGACAAACTAAAAATAAAAATAGAAACATCATAAAATAAAGAACCTAGCAAAAAGGGATGGAGCTCAGAGCTAAGGATGGTAGCATAATGTGGAGATGTTTGTGATGTGTTGTAGTCCTTCTTATGTATTATCAGCCCAATCTTGCCTTGTCATCCAAAATAGTTATTAAGTATAAAGTTTTTAGCATATTTTAAATTATCTTGTCATAATAGAAAATAAGGACAATAAAAATAGAAAAACAGAGGGGGTCAAGTGATATAAAAAAATATTGAAAAAATAATTTAATCTATTTATTTTGAAATAGAAAGCATAAATGATGAGAAAAAAGGGAAGATAGAATAAAACCTCTAAGATTTCTATTCTTCTATATATGTAAACCTAGTTCAAGAAAAATGGTTAGGAGTGCTTTGAATCTTGCCAAGAATGGTGAAGCCTCTAGCTTGGTCCTTCGACCTCCACATGCAACTAAGAAACTAGTAAAATATATGTTAATACATCATGTTTGTGTCTAGGACCTATAAGAATTGATAAAATCTATGAATGGCACTCCTGTGTCTACAAGGAGTGATAAGCTAGTGTATATATGTGTGTATAACATCAAGGGAGTGAAGATCAAATGGTGTCAAATACACAACAAAAGATTTTACAATAATGTAAGTAAACAAAAAAAGCAAGAGCATATCTACAAAAACAACAAGAACAAAGTCAAATCAACTTGTTAGAGAAGTCAAGAGAGACCAAGCTAATTATAAGATGTTGAAAAGACCATCATGAGAATAATATTTTTTGGTGTAGTTCACATGAAGATGACAATTCCAAAGAGTTCAAATTTTATAAATCTTCACACTTTTTTGGAAAGAGAGCTTGAGAGTTGATAGATTGAATGATTTATAAGATAGATTCAGAATTTGACCATATAAGCGGGAAATGGAGTAACCCAAGGTCCAAAGAGTTATTTACATTCATTACTGACCTAAGTGTGTACTAGGAGGTAAAATTAAAAAATTGGTTTCCAAACAATAGTATGTCACAGGTGACTAGTTGGTGCAAAGGCACCACCTAATTGGACCAAGGCCAAAGACAAGTGGGGCATCTTTTAGACTAGGAAAAATGTAGTAAGACCCTATGTGTCAGTGATGTATTTAATGGAGTGAGAATGTAATAAGCTTGGGCCAAGTTTGGGCAAAATTGTCACTTAGGGACATTTAGGACCTTTATGGTCAAATAGGGTCAAATGGTCCAATATAATAAGACCAAGTGATGAATGGTCTATTTGAGTCATTTTTTATTAATTAAGTCAAATGTAACACCTTTGAGGTCATTAGGAGGTTATAAGTCTAAATTTCCAAAAGTTGTGATGAAAACTTTGCAACTTTGGTGAAAAGTTGCATTTTTGTGCTCCAACAGTCACCCCATTTGAAAACTGATTCATCACAAAGGAGGGCCTTATTCATTATCAATTGCAAGATCCAAGGTGAGATATGTAAAGATACTGTTAATTCTGGTTATACTGACAATATTGTGTCTTTGGAAGCAAAAAACAAATTGAAGCTAGAGAAGATACCTCATACTTGTCCATATAAGGTGTCTTGGTTAAATAAGGGGCAACATGTGTGAGTCAATGAACAAGAATGGGTAGAGTTCAGTATAGGGGGATATAAAGACAAAAATTTGTGTGGCATTCTTTCTACAGATGCTTGTCATCTACTTCTTGGTAGGCCCTGGAAGTTTGATAGGAAGGCTCATCTTGATGGAGAGAAGAACTCATATGCCTTTCAGAAGGACGTGGTAACCTATAATCTATACAATCCTTGATTGAGGGAGAGAGTCCCAAATAGATGGGGTCTAGTGTGATGATGGTGCGATAAAAATAATTTATAGATGTACTAAAGGAGGAGAGTGTATTAGGGTTTTCTTTGGTCTTACAACCTAAGGATATAGAGAAGAAGGGTGAAGAAGTAATGGTTCTTAGGGAAGTGCAGGAACTAATGGAAAATTATAAAGGTGTAGTTGCAGGAGATATGCCATAATCCTTACCATCTGTCAGAGACATTAGCCACCAAATAGACTTGATACCAGGATCTATTCTCCCCAACAAAGTTGCCTATAAGATGACCTCACAACAGAATGAAGAAATAGCTAAGCAAGTCCAAGAGTTGCTTGACAAAGGGTTGGTGAGGAAGAGCCTTAGCCCTTGTGTAGTGCTTATTATTTTAGCCCCAAATAAGGATGGGAAATGGAGTTAATGTACTGATTTTAGGGCCATCAATAGGATAACTATTAGATACATTCCTATTCCTAGAATGGAGGACCTAATGGGCTATTTAGGAGGAGCCGCCTACTTCTCCAAGATTGACTTAAATAAGTGGATACCACCAAATAAGGAAAAGAGAGGGGGATGAGTGGAAGAGCTCTTTTATAACCAATGAGGGACTATACAAGTGGCTTGTAATGCCTTTTGGTCTCTCTAATTCCCTTAGCAATTTTATGAAGTTGATGAACGAGGTGTTGCAGGAATTCATAGGGAAGTTTGTGGTGGTGTACCTTGATGATATATTGGTATTTAGTAAGACTAAGGAGGAGAACATTAGGCACTTGGAGATTCTCTTAAGAAGACTACATGAGCATAAGTTGATGATCAACCTTGAGAAATGTGAATTCATGAAACAAGAATTGGTTTACCTAGGATTTGTGATCTCTAAGGGTGACTTGAAAATTGACCCTTCTAAGGTTGAGGCTATTTTGAATTGGCCTACACCTAGGGTTGCAAGAGAATTCAAAATTTTTCATGGGACGGACACATTTTATAGAAAATTTATCAAGAATTTTACCCATATTTGTGCCCCTAATCTAGAAACCATCAAGGATGGAGGAAAAGTGAAGTACATGTGTGGACTGATGAAGCAGATCAGAGTTTTGAATACCTCAAACAGAGGGTGGAAAATTATCCTTTCTTGGTGTTACCCTATTTTGACAAGGTCTTCACCATAAAGTGTGATTCAAGTAATATGGTAATAGGAGCAATGTTGAGCCAAGAAGAAAGGCCAGGGGCATTTTTCAATGAGAATCCCAATGAGGCAAAAAGGAAATACTCATCCTATGACCTTGAACTATATGCAATGGTTCAAGATTTAAAAAAATGGAAGCGTTATATACTCCCCAAAGAATTTATTATTTACACTGACAATCATGCTCTCATATTTTTGATTGGATAGGATAAACTAAGTCATGGGCATATGAAATGGGTGGAAATTTTATTAGCATATACCTTCACAATTAAGCACAAGAAGGGCCAAGCAAACAAGGTTGCATATGCCCTAAGTAGAATGGTTTTGATTGTTCAAGAGGGATGGTTACAGAGTGTAGGAATAGAGGCACTAAAAGGGATATATGATGAAGATCAAAACTTCAAGGAGGCATACCAGGTTTGTAGTCATTTTGAGAATTATTTCATTCTGATTTTTCTGAATATACCCTGCAAAAAGGCTTATTATTTAAAGGTTGTCATCTTTGTATCCCCAAATTTTTCATGAGAGATAATGTGATCAAAGAGAAACATAGTGGTGGTTTAGTTGGTCACGTTGGGTTGAATAAAACTTTGGAGGTTAAGAGGTTTTATTTTTGGCCTAAGATGAAAAATGATATCAGGAAATTTGTGGAGTCTTACATTGTTTGTCAAAGAGAAAAAGGTGTTTCAATAAATGTAGGTTTGTACCAACACTTACCCATACCAAATAGGCCATGGGAGAGCTTGAGCATGGATCTTTTCATAGGTTTGCCAAGGGCAAAGGAAGGTTTTGATAGTATTTTTGTTGTAGTAGACAGGTTTAGTAAAATGGCCCATTTTATCCATTGTAAAACCATAAATGATGTCATTTATATAGCAGGATTGTTCTTCAAGGAGGTGGTTAGGATACATGGGCTGTCATTGAACATACTATCATACAGAGATTCAAAGCGTGTAGGTCATTTTTGGAGGACCTTGTGGAAGAGGTTGGGCACAAACTTGGCGTTTAGTTCAGCTTATCACCCTCAAATAGATGGCCAAACTAAGGTGGTAAACAAATCATTGGGTAACCTCCCTAGATGTTTGACAAAGGAGTATGGACAAGGATGGGACATGGTGATTTCCCAAGAAGAATATGCATATAATGACTCCACCAATAGTACACATATGAGCACATTTGAGATTGTTTATGGAAGTCATCCTAGAGGGTTGTATGAACTAAGAGATATACAAGGTTTGGACAAAAGGAGTGGACATGTAGAAGAATTGGTAGAAGCTATGAGAGAGATTCACTATTAAGCTAGAGATACCTTGTAGTAGAACACACAAAAGACCAAGGTAAAGATGGACCAGAAAAGGATGGATGTTTAGTTTCAGGTAGGTGACTTGGTTATGGTTCATTTCAACAAGGATAGATTTCCCAAGGGCACACACAACAAGCTTGTGATGAGAAGGATTGGTGCCTGCAGGATCTTGAACAAATATGGTTCCAATACATACAAGATAGAAGTTCCTTTTGATGTTGTTATTTATCCTATATTTAATGTTTCTGATCTCACCCTCTACATGAGTCCTTCTCATGTAGGTAACAGGGATGCAGTAACAGTCCATGAAGATGAAGAGTGGATCAATCAATTGCCACCCAAGGAGACCCCAAAGGTGGAATGCATTTTGGATAGAAGAGAAGCTAAAAAGACAAGGAACGAGACCTATTATGAACTCTTGGTCAAGTGGAAAGGGCTAGCTGAATCAGAGGCTACTTGGATGTTAGAAGAAGATATCAAGAAGAAAGGTGGAGATTTGCAGTATTTGGTCTCTAAGAGGACAAGTGAGACTTTTTCAACCTGGGAGTATGGTGTAGGAGCACCACCTAATTGGACCAAGGAAAAAGACAAGTGGGGAATATTTTAGACTAGGAAAAATTTAATAAGACCCTGCGGGTCAATGATATAATCAATGAAGTGGGAATGTAATAAGGTTGGGCCAAGTTTGGGCCAAATTGTCACTTAGGGACATTTAGGACCTTTATAGTCAAATAGGGTCAAATGGTCCAAAGTAATAAGACCAAGTGATGAATGGTATATTTGATTCATTTTTTATGTCATTAATTCAAATGCAACACCTTTGAGGTCATTGGGAGGTTAGAAGTATAAATTGCCAAAATTTGCAAAAGTTGTCATGACAACTTTGCAACTTTGGCAAAAAGTTGCATTTTTGTGCTCCAACAGTCCTCACTGAAAAACTATTTGGAAGTGGTTTTTATAATTGGGAAGGAGTCTTTAAAAACCTCAAAAGGTATTTAATGTGAGGTTGTTCTGTCAGAAGTAGAAACAATCAATAATATGGTTATAATATTATGTATAACCATCTAATTTCTATAGATTTTGCATATTGATTGGATTGACAAGTATTATTAAGTTGTAGATTCATAAACTTATGTGTGCTACCTTTCATTTCCAATTGGTCTAAAGTTTTGAAGTGATCTCTATTTAATTTGGAAAGCACATCTTTCTCGAGTGGTCAGAAACCCTCAATGACTTAGGGTTTGGTAGAAATCATGAGTTTTGGTCTACCATCCTCCAACCAAATTCCCTAAAACTGTGGGGTTTGATAGGTATCCCTATGCCTTGTAAAATTATGTAACTCTTAGGAGGTTCCAAAAAAGTGGCTATTTTTGGCAAGCATCCCTAGGCCTGGCATCTCAATGTGACAGGCGGGAAGATGTGTGATCAGAGCTTGAAAGTTGATTGAAAGGATCAGGAAATGGGTTCGAATGTTGAAGGGACATTGTTTGTAATGTGCTAGTGTAGTTTGAGGTTGGTGATAGACTTGTTTTGATAAGAGGAATCAAGGACTTATAATTAGTCACATGGAAGAGGCCTAATTATCCCTATTAGCCATTTGGAAGCAATATTGGTTGGGTTGTCTACAAATTGGTTGGGAACCCAAAATTGAGGGATTGTTTAGAACTCCCAGAAGGGTACCTAGAAATCCTCTTAGTTTACCTAGATCATTTGGGAGTCAAAATTTATTACCCAGTTAGGAGACCTAATTGTAATTAGGCATATTCAAGGGCATATGTATCAACGTTAATTGAAAGGTGGATTTGGGTCTTAGAATCTTGTTTCTCTTGAGTTGTATGGTTGAAAAAACATCACTCCATGGGTCAGTGTGTCAGTTTGGTCTAGTGGGCCATTCAAACCCCTAAACACTTGTGTAGCCCACTAAAGCATTCAAGGGTGTAAAAGTATAGGTGACTTGTGTTGGTAGTTTTTCCAAGGAAGGGGGCAAGTAGGATCCTTTGAGTCTATAATAGGGCCCCTATGAAGTATTGAGGCACTTGGTTTGGTTTGAGGACCAAGACAAAGAACTTGGGTGGTGTTTGGAATATTTTTAAAACCTTTGTATACAAGGGTGATTGATTCATCTATTGCCTCCTCATCACTAGTACATATCACTACTGTAGATAATTATAGGTCTTGAAAAGGCCAAGCACTAAGAAAATCAAGGTTAATCCATCTTAACTATGATTTTACACAAAGAGACCATGGCAGGCATGAACTTGGCACCATGGGTGGAAAAATCCTAAGGTGAGAGGATACTTAGCCACCTAAAAGTATGCTATGAGAATGGACATTAAAATAAACCCAAAACATAATGCAAAACTATAAAGGTGTGCAATTTCTATGTTACAATACTAGGTTGGCAGTTTAGGGCTAAAATCAACATCTAGATCCTTAAATATTATATAATTTCATGTTTTATAGCTTGAATCAAATTTATTTTTGTTCTCAATCTTAATATTTAAGGTCAAGACGCCTTTCCTAACAAATTTTTTATCATGCATGATAGGTTTGATCACAAGCTTGTGTCACCTTTGCCTACCAACATGTTAATCATTACATCAAAGTTTGATCTTATTGAGGTCATTTTGTCTACTTTTATATTCATTTTTATGGGTTTCCCTAAAATTTTAATGCATAAAAAGACTAGAAATTCTGGATACATGATGAGTAATTTCCTAAGGGAATTCTCATTCAAACATTGTCACTAAATTACTTAATTATCAACTCAAAGTCACCATAAACTTGTAGCATTTTATACTATCTTCTCAGCGCATAGAAAGCCATAGATAAGTAACTTATAATCAAGTATGATGTTATTATATTAATATAGTTGAGTTACAATTTGTATGTATAGTCACTTGCTCTTGTCCCAATTTCTCTAAATGTTTTTTGATTAAGGTAAATACAAGTTTTGAATGGAACACGAAACCATTTATAGCTTAGAACAAAAGATAAACATCAACAACCCTTACAAACATTGATAGCCTTCTATACAATGAGAAGCGGGACCCCTGCTAAACCCCAGTAAAACAAAAAAAAGACACAAAAAGAAGCCAACAAACAATTACCAGCACAACTTCCAGGCAAACTACCAGCACGAGATAGAAAGAGAAACTACTTAATATTTTTAAAAGCTTTCTCAGCCTCTTTCTGCATATCTTCCATCATATCGATGGAGTCTTTAAGGGCTTTCGGTTCCTTAGGTATCTCTAGAAGTTTCCTTTTGATGCCACTTCTTGTTCTGGTTCCCAGGCCCAAACTC
Source organism: Thuja plicata (assembly GCA_018584345.1). Lineage (NCBI taxonomy): Eukaryota > Viridiplantae > Streptophyta > Pinopsida > Cupressales > Cupressaceae > Thuja > Thuja plicata. The sequence continues at coordinate 2,279,036 of MU225451.1, forward strand.
CCAGTTTGTCTTCCATTGTGATTGTTGTATTCTCCAACATGTTACTCTCCAGATAAACATACAAAGCCTTAAGATTAAGCACAGAGACTTTAAGCCCCTCATTGCTATGCTTAAGAATGATACTTATCATATGCCCATTGTGGCTAATTTTTTATTTCATATTTTTCAGCTTCTCCTCCACCAGATCAGTGATTCTAGCCATTATCTCTTCATTCAAGTTATTATTATTTACCTTCATCAAAAGATCCTTTTCCAGCTTATTTTTAAAGGGCTCCATGGCTTCTTCCATCTCCTTCAAGTGCTACTTCATTTCATTCAAGTCCTTGCTTATCCACTTCCCCATATTAGCGCCATGATCCTCATTACTCTTAGGGATTTTGTCATCAATGTCAAACCCGACATTTGTTTGGTAGCCATAATCCTTTCTCTATTTTTTCTTATTTCTATCACCAACCCTAAGATTAGGCTACTCAATCAACTCCTCCTTTTCTTTACCCTCATTCTCTTCTTCTTATTTTTCCTCCTCTTGATTTTCTTCTTCATTTACCATATTCTCCTCTTCCTCATTCACAGGATCTCCTCCTCATTCACATAGGCCTCCTCCTCATTCGCAAAATCATTCATCTCATTCATAGGGTCCTCCTCATTGTTCCTAGGTTCGTCCTCCTCATTCACAGACTCATCCTCCATTTTCTCTTCCTGTATGTTCTCTTCTTCATTACCCTGAGGGGCTAGGGTTTGGTCTTCAGAATCCTCTTCTCTGTCCATATTTTCCTCAGTCTTACTCCTTGCCCTCTTCTTCGAGTCTTTTTTCTTTTCCAGCTTGTTTTTCTTGACATTCCCTTTAACCCTTTTAGGAATGGGTTCCAGGATGAAATTCCCAGCATAGTCTGCAATAAGCATGATTAACCCTTCATGCAACACTGATTGTTGGCCTTTTTCCTATGCTCCATAATGTTGTTGTTCAGAGAACTAAGTAGATAGAAAGGAAATGAGACTTTCTTGTTATGTCTAAAATGATTAACTAAAACAAAGTGAAGATTGTAGATGTCTAAAATGCAGCACCAGATTGCTGGCCAATTTCTCTAAATGTTGCCATCAGAATATATAGCTTCTATGTTTTAGTGATGTAACTTTCCTCTCTTAACACCCATGAGATTATCAAAGCTTCCATTTGGTTTATATGTGTTCTTAAGTTTCTTTGAATAGCCCACAAATGACACTTTCTTTGTTATCTATTTGTTGTCATTGCTCATATAATTCTTTAGAACTCTTTTAATGTGAGTTTTCTTGTTGATGTTGAGGGAAAATATTTCATACTCAACTAAAAAAGACTAGTTAGATTAATTAAAAATCAAAGGTTTGGTTTCTATGTGATGTATTTTAAGGGTCTCAAAATGAATCTTCATCATTTCTTTGTACCTAGTTTTTAAAACATATTAAAATTGGATATAGTCTAATGGTAGGTATCCTCCAATATTTGTAGTATTCCCTATATAGACATGTGTGAAAGGCGAATGAGTGCTCAATTATGGATATATCTTGGAGAACAACAACATTAGGTTAGGTGTACAATAATGTTTTCACTAGAGCATCGAGTGCCCATCCAATAGCATGGAAAATTTTCCTCAAAGGACTATAGTTGAGGTGAGATCCACCTTCTTCTCCCTTCAAAATTTAATCTTACTTTTGTCACAATAGAACCCTTTTGGGATGTCTCCTATATAACTCAAAGTATTTTATTGAAAAATGATGAAAACTTGTTTTTCTTTATATCCAAGTTCATTCCTAAATCTATCCATTACAATATACATTTTCACTTAGTTTCATAATGAATACAAAATAAGTAAATAGTGTAGATTGAATGAATTATAAGAAGTATATCTTGTTACTCAAGCTTATTACAATTCTCACTACCAAATATACATTGACATAAAGAAGATTTCAAAAGACTCAACTAATATGTTATAAATACAAAAGAGTATTAAGAAATCAAATTTAAAAGACTCGTTTAAGAAACAATACAAATCTCAAACGTGCGTATTAATGATACTCAATGTATATGCATATCATTTTTTTAAATAAAACTATTCTATAATTTTATTTAAAACTCATTCCAAAACAATTTCAAATAAGATTCTCTCTATTAATTTTATTTGGCCAATCTACAAAAACAATAATAGAAAAACAAGAAATAAAAGACTTAAATTCCCTCCTCTAATACTATAACATAAAATATATTTAACCAACCATCAACCACTCTTCATTACATAAATACTACTTATAAATTTCTTAATTAAATAAATACATTACTAAATAAACTATTTTTAAAAATATCTATAGGAATGTACATAGAAATTTAAAAAAAAACTCAATATTATATCATTTAACACTTCATACATATCCTAAAACATTAACTACAAATATTCCCAAACAAAAGTGGACGAATTTTAAAAAGATTCCATCCATGTATAATAGGCATAAATTTAATAGTACAAAATTGTAAAAAAAAAAACCTCTTGAAAAGAAAAAGGCATAAATTTAAATAGTACTTTATTTTTAGCGGTATATTGATGTGAAGTTTAGAAGTGGCAAAGCGCGTGAGATATGATTATTGAAAGCACATGAGTGACAAAAGTGGTTTTGAAGGGGACAAATATTAATCACGGTCACTATAGAAAACTCTCAAATACGACACTAAAAATTAATGAGTAGCACATGGTGTGGGGAACCCTAATTGTCAATCATCTTTTTGTCTTCGAATGTAAGATTTTCTTCTTTTTCCTAAACCATCTTGTTTTGCTTTATGTTTTATATTCCACTCAATGTTTAGAGACTTTGTACTCTTTTTTCCTAGATCAGACAAGAATGAAGACTCACAATTATTGTTCATTAAAATGGAAGTTAAGAGGACAAAATTAATGTTTCTTTCCCAATATTATTACTATGGTTTTTTAAGGTTAAAGGATTCAATCCATAATGACACTTTATTCATAAGATTACTTGTCTTAAAAAAAAAATATATAAATATTTTTTAAAAATTTGTTAAAATTAAATAAATAAATCGATTAGATTTCTACGATCCATTGAATTTAGAGCTGAATTTTTGGTTTTTGATTGTGTGTGTTTTTAAGCATCAACGTTTCGGATCACACAATCAAAAACTAGAAATTCAGCTCTAAATAAATAAATTTAATATAAAATTAATTATTTATATTAATATTTCGTAATAATGTTTTTAATTTTTCATGAATATATCTTATTTACTTTTGTGTTAATAAAAAAAATGCTACAATATTCATACAAAATGGAGTGTGGTAAAAAGGCACATCCACGTCTAATCATAGTAAACAAAAAGGTCTAGACTTGAAACAAAATTTAAAAATAGAATTTAATTCAAAAATACAATTTATCTTTTTAATTTATCATAATGACGCTTGAAAAAGAGAATACACAAATTTTTTAGTCTATTCATTCTCCAACATCACAAATAAATATAATAATTAGTAAATATTATTCTTTTCATATTTATAACAATAAACATATATTTTGGTAGAATAACTATAAAACAATAATATGTAAGTTTTAATGTGGTTTATTAGTCTAACATTGTTTTGAACAAAAAACCTCTAGAGGGTGATGTTTAATTGTGTGTATTTTAGTCAAACTTTACCAACCCATGTCAATTTTGTTCACATGAAGTTTATTAGTATTGAATATAACATAAATGTTTTTTTAATAGGTTACAAACAAGTATAATTAGTCTAAGTCAAAAAAATATAGAGAGAGTTGGTAATTGAGAATGATAAGTTGAGTTATATATTTTAGAAATTAAATGATGGTAGGTGCTGATATTTTGTTTGAATTAGAGAATGAACATTAATAAATGAGATTTGAGAATATGTTTCCTTCTATATTTAATGCTTTTTTGAATGAACTTTGTGGAAGTCTATGTTAGATCTCTACTATATTAAACAACCCAACAATCAATGGTGTTTTGTTCTACAATTTTGCCTAATATATTTTACACTTATTAATCACTTGGGTACCTTGTGGAATTTAAAAATACCTTAAGATTCATTGACTAGTCATATAGAGGCAAACTCTCCCAAATTAACCACAAAAAAATAAATAAGATAGAAAATGACAATCAAGCACCTGATTATGTAGTATCTTCTCTTTTCATTGCATTAAATTAAAAGGTGTTGCTATTAATTGCTCCTTATAATTGACGATTGTTTAATTCCTTGATGATTATCTTATGATTAGAATGAATGCATTTAAGTACTAGCATATAACATCAAATAATGTCAAGTGTATGGTTCATTGGTTCAAGATAGAAGATGAAGGGTGACAATAAACCATACCATGAAGTTGAAAGTGGAAAGGATAATTATGGCCACAAACTTATTCAAAAATAAGATAAAAATCAAATCTAAGTAGCAAATTTATAAATGAAGGTGGACACGTAGATAAGTGTAATAAGTGGGTAGATATGAAGTGAATGTATAAGAGTGTACAAATGGATAGGGTAGGTCTAGGTGTATAGTGACATACATATATGTAAATAAGTATGAAGGCTAGGGAGTAAGTGCAATTTCAAGCAAGACCATGCCACTTAAAACTATGTGTACATGTATGAGTATATTACATTAGAAGAGACACAAAACTAAAATGAAAATGATATTGACATTTAAATTTCACGATTACATTTGGTACCCACGTTGAGGTCATGTAAATCCTATAATGATCATGTATCTCAAAGTAGGGGAAAGGACTCGGTACCTAAGTACATTTTGATGGTTGTGATAGCTTGCTATTTATTGATTTAATATATATTATTTTTAACAATATTGCACCAATAGGTCTTTAAATTTGTTATTGTTGATGATGACTCCCCATAATTAAATGTAATGTATCCCTTAGTTCTAAAAAGGAACTAAACTTGTGATGCTACATCATCTACACAAGTATGGATCTCTCTTTTGCATGACCATTGGTCTAACTTTTTTGGGGTTGGTTTGGTCACCTTGGTAGAAAGCATATTGACGTGGCCCTGAAACCTTAGTTATAAGAGGGGGACTTGCCAAGTAAGTTGTTGTAAAAAATTGGGAATGATTTAACATTTTAATGTAACATATTGAGAAGTGCAAATTTAGGGTATTCAACTAATGGGAGCTCTCTCCTATGTATAATATAAAGTAAATATTTAGATGCTCAAAAGATATTGATATAGGATACATATATAGTAATCAATCTTATAAGGGTACAATCACATTTTTCCTTCAATAGATGTATTATCCACAAGATGAGTCTCTTTAAGATCATATATTTGTTTGCATATCTAAACGTAAGAGCATTATTAGTGATAGAATATTGCATCCCCCTTCAACAATTGGTTGTACATACAGGGTACAAGAAACTATTAGAATGAAGATAATAATACATGGATAATAAATATAATCTAATAATGCAAATATGTAAGCATATAATCATGTACTTATGTAATCACATAAGCACCTACAATAATAAGTTTAAATAATGCTTCATGTAAGAACATATAATATACATGATACCAAGCAAGGTGAGGTTACCCATAGCATAGATTATAAAATAGTAATGCAACACTCAATATCCAAGACAATGGTGTTAGTATAAAAGCACTCAGATGTTCATATGGGCTTGACATCATGATGCAGTCACAATAAGAGTTTCCCCAATGGAGATAGTCTATAATACCCACCCCTTAGTTTTCTTATCAGTTTCAGTTGTCGAACTCTTTTAGGCCTTTTCATGTATGTGATGATTATTTTAGTTATTTTTGAGGATATTCATGTATTACTTTTCATTATATTATGGATCCATTACTTAGTTGTGTTATATCTTCTATTTACATGTGATATATGGTTATCTCATATTGGTTATGTATATGCTATGATGTCATTTTGATTATGGTTTTCTAACAATACTAACCCTATATATGTATGCACATGGATCATTGGTATGTTTTACATTACTGTTTGGTGTGTTTGGTATGGTATGGGACATACTCGTAGTTACTTGCTTCGGTGAGATCCACACGATAAACTGGTCTCAACCATTATTTTTTATATTATATGTATGCATATGTTCATATTTGTGATGACAAGTTTGCAGGTACCGGGCAACGTCTTCCTGAATTGGCAGGAGTGAGCATTCCATATCGCAATATCTCAATGGTAAGAGAGGGGAGATAATATTCAAGCCTAAATCCCTATCCTAAACCCTTATTTTATCATAAAAATGGACAAGAATTTGAATGACTATCCTATCTGAATCCGTCAAGTGACATGGAATCATAAGCCTTTCTGTGTATGTTTGTGTTTGTGTTTCAGTTGTTTTTCTGTTTCAGTTGGTTTTTCTCTTTAGATGGTTTTTTGTTGGATTAATGATGATTTTAACTTATTTTATTTAATGAATATTTATGGTAAATATTAATGTTAATAATTGCACCTTTGATAAGGTTAAAACATTGATATATTAAATATGTGGCTATTTTATAATTAAATATTAATTAAATGCCTATATTTAATTATTAAGTCCTAATTTAATAATTGAGATTTAATAAATATTAAATCCAATAATTGTAATTAATTGTGCAAATGGAATTATTAAGTATTACTTTAAGTTGCATGATTAATTGATTTATTTAAATTAAAATATTCTCATGCATTTTCAATTATGACTTTGTTTTATATTATAAAGTTGAGTTGTGCATTGCTTTAAGTGAAATTGAAAATAAAACATTTCTTTTAATTTTTAATTAGATAATTAATATTCCTTCAGGGTTTCACTTTTTGAAAACCTAATTGCCTGGTTTTCTATATCTTTGAATTGAAAGTCATTTTGGAGGTTGTTCAATCAGGGAGAAGAAGAATTCAGGTGATTGGAGATTTGTTGAAAGCTTAGGAGTATTTTGGATTCTTGATTGCTTTGGATTTGAATTGGATCTTCTCATCAGTTACTAAGGTAGGATCTTGATCTTGATAATTCTAGCTTCTAGATCCCTGTCTTCTATGCATCTGGAATGCTAGGATCTTGTGTTTGAATCTTCCTTGTTTGATATCATGTGTTTATATTAATTAAAATTTGAAGAATAGGTTATTAGAGCATTTTTGTGGTTTTTCCTTCATGATTGCATGTCAGATCTGTGTTTTGGGCTTAAGGGTTTCATTTAATTGTATTGGTTGTAAAATGGGTATCAGGGTTTTCATTTGATATGATCTAGCTTTTTAAAATTGTCATTAGGGTTTCAGATCTGTGAAGATGTCTTCATTTGTGATAAAATGTGATATTGTTGCCAAAATGAGTATTAGCCTTCAGATCTATGAATTCCTTACCTTGGAAAGAAGAAATTTCACCCTTACTAGGTTCCTGTTCAAAATCCCAGATCTAGATCTGCATGGAAACAAAACAATAGAGTTAATTGCATGTTTGAAAAACTCTCTTAAAAAAAAGAGATTAATATTAAATTTAGATATATTTCCCTTATTTGCATCAATTGCATGTTGTTAAGAAATCCTTGTTTATTTTCCCTTTAAAGCTATTTGTCTCATTTAAAAAAAAAAATCTATCTTGGTTTAAAAAGAAATAGAATCATTTTGCTTTTATAAAAATTATTAATGTTGTTGAAGGAATTTTTTTTTTTTAAAAATAAGGTTGCTGGAAAAATATTGTTTGGTATTTTTTGCTAGTTAAATAAAAAAAAATTACAAAAGAAATTAAAAAATAATATAAAAGAAAGATTTGTTTTTAAAAAATTTAATTGCATGATGTTTTTTTGTTAAAGTTGAAAGAACTTTATTAAACAAAAAGTTTAAATTTATAAAAAAAAAAAAATTATGTTTAGTGGAGGGGGCCACCACCTCCCCTGCCACTAGCGCAGGTACCCTGTGGGTACGACCTACGGGCCCTATGGATAAAATCGTAGGCCGCAGGGCCCGTGGATCTATAGACCTGTGGGCTCTCGCAGTGGGGACCACGGGGCCTGCAGGGCCCACGTGACCTCCGCGGGCCAGGCCTTAAAAGGCTACGGGGTTATGTGGGGTGGGACCGAGACCCCCCAAAATACTTTAAATAATATTTTTTATTTTTATTGTTTTATTTTATGTTAAATTTTTATTTTATTTTATTTTACTTTATATTAATAAATTTATTTTTATTAAAATGTTAGTTAATATTATATATATAAAGTTTCTTTTTATTATTAAATTAGATTGTTTATTTTTAAATAGTTTTTTTTATTATATGTGATTTATTAAATTATGAATAATAGTACTAATATTAGAGTTTAATATTGATATCTATTAATAAATATTACATTTATATTTCTCTTGTCTTAATTATATTTAAGTGTTAGTAATTATAAAATAGATTAATTTATGTGGAAAATTCTATAAATTAATCTATAAAGGTTTTAATGTGCATTTTCCTTGGAAAATTGAATTATAGTATGGTTAGTAATTTTGTTGGATAACTAATTTGCATAATGTTTATTATAAATTGGTTTATCACTATGTTTTGATTAATTCTTTTTGAAATTGAGTTTATCATACCATGATGTGTTTTGGATGACTATTAAAATAGATTGTGTGTCTCTCTTTTATGAAACTGAAATGTGTCAGGTATTTGTTGGGATCAGTTGACTTTTAGGATGTAAAACCATAGGTTTTGGGATTTAATTCTTTATGGTGTCTTGTGTGATTTTCAGTGCATGTTCCTTATGATATTGATTTTGGCCTCGATCTTTATAACCAACTTGGTTTGTCTAAGCTTGTCTTATATGATCTTGTGAGAGTACTTTAAGTTGTTATGGTTAATTGAGAACCAATGTATTCATGTATGGGCAGGAAGCAGTTTGAGATTTATGTTATACCTTCATGATATTGTTATGAGACTAGGTAGGTTAACTGAGTGTATAGAGGGGAAGTGACTTGCAATGGGGGCCAGGGCCCTAAGTGGCTACTAGGGTAACTCATTGGCAAGTTACTTAATAAGTGAAAACATGAAACATTAAAGGGGTTTTAAAATGAACTAATAAGATGTGTGAGTCTCTACCCATGCCTTGAGTGTTATTACAGGCTAGGATGGGAGTTAGGATCCTTGTCTTCATGAAAGGATTATTGAGCCACATAGAGTCACTTGGGGGCCAGGGTCTAGGGAGGACTACAAGGGTAACTCAAGCGTAGACTTGTGTGATGACACTTCCCTATATACAGCTTAGGTTATCATACGTGTGTCGGGTGCCTCTGGTATTGTATAGATTCCTTATTGTGATTTAGAGAGCTTCTAGGATCTTCCTATGCTTTTCTTAATGATGTCTTGTATACCTTTGTTGTTTCCTTCTTGTTGTATACCCGTGTGAGTGGCTCTGATATTATCTCCTCAGAACGGTGGGAGTGGACCTTTGGTTCCACGAGGTTGGGTGGTAGTGATTCTTATTACCATTGAGATCCAACGTTATTCTTCATGCTTGGATGATCCTTGTTGTAGTTCTACCTTTTTTTCTTCTGGAGACTTGTTCAATTTCATGAGTTGTACTCTTGTACCATATTTGTATATTGGTAACCATCTTTTCAGAGGATGTATTGTATTGTTATGTATTATTGCATACCCTGTGTCTTGTGCAGTGGATGTTGATTCTATGTTTACCTTGGGTATAAGTTTTATATGTGGTCTTATTATATGAGATGGACATTATGGATTAAGTTGATGTATCTTTTATGTTAGTTCTTTATAGTTGTTCTTCGTAGATTATTTTGCAAGTAAGTAATTCTACGTCAAGGAACCCTCGAGATTTGTAATCTATGTTGAGTTGCATTTATGTGTATGTCATATATCACATTGTATTGCTTCCACGTTGTTACCATTATTGTTTGTAAACATTTAAGAAAAAATGTATCTTGTTAACTTAGTTGCATGTTTAGGTTAGTTCTCCTGGGTTCCCTGGTAGGGCATTACACAGTCCAACCATGCACCAAGAATTGACACAATAGAAACAACCAATTCCAGATCATTAATAACTCAACAATGAACAATCAACATGCCTCACGGGCTTTCTTATTATCCAGAATCAAAGATTTTCATCATACAATCCCAACAACATGTCAACTTTCATTCCAAGCATACACGCCTACTTACAATCAAAAATCCATATGCATGTTGGATGCTAAGCTACTGAACTAATCTCCCACTAAGACTACCAACTAAGGAACCAAGACTACAAATATATACAAGATTGCAAGCCACAAGTCGGTCATAAAGGATCACATTCTGCAAGAAGAAGAAAATATATTACAACATATAGGTCAGGACCTAAATCCATAAGAACACCTCCAAATAGATATGGAATGAAGTGTGATCACACAAGGAGGTCGACCACAAGAATAAGAACATCGAACGCTGCACCAATTAGCATTGTTGATCATGAAACGCCATTGCAAACCAAATCATGCCAACCTGGTCATTAGAACAGGAAGAACAATATAGGACTGGACCAATCTTAGGATATCTTCTCCCAGAAAGAATAAAACATGATGCGAAGCTAGACAAAGGTTCTCCAAGATGTCTAGAACACACCATTAGGATTGCATAAGAAAACATGTCAACTGGACCGATCGCCACAAAACAAAAAAACTTCCCAACTGGAAAAAACAACAAAAAAACTAAAAGGAAATATTTTTGGGCGATGCAAGATTGCCAATGACCGAAGGATGGTCCTACATTAGACACCCCGGGTGAAAAGAAATGTTCCATAATATAAAATTATGAACCTTTGAAAAGTCGTGGGACATAAATCCCATGCTCAATTTTTATCCAAATATCTTTTTTATTGGCAACTCTCTGCCTCTATACTTTAGCTTCATCTTCTGTCAGACCCATCAACCTACTATTTTCTGCACTTACTCTATCATATCTCTCATCAGTATCAGAACTCTTATCACTTCCTCCTTTCCCTTTCATAACTGATCTACCTTTGTTAAAAACATTTATCTAGTCAGCAACCAAGGTCTTCTACTGCTTCACTTTACCCTTCTTACAATTTGATACCAAATTTCCCTCATCAGATCCATACCAACCTCTATATCCTTCTTCTTTGAATAGTAACTCTTTATCATGCTTAGATTCCTTGCACTTCTCCCTTATGGCTCCTTCAAGGGATCCAAAGTAAAATTCTATCAATCCTTCTCTATTATGACCATATTTCTTCTACAATCATGAATAGTTGTCCTATCAAATTGCCAAGGTATACCCAATAGAATATGACAAGCACTCATAGATACAACATCAAACAACACCTCATCTCTGTAAGGTCCAATACTAAAGCTAACCAAAAACTGTTATTTCACCTCCACCATGTGTTCATTTGAAAACCAACTTATCCCATAAGGACAATGATTTTTAAGTATCTTCAATCCAAGATTCTACACCATCTCTTCTGATACTATATTATTATTACTACCACCATCCATGAAAACCTTACAACATTTACCTCCTGATTTGCAAACAGTCCTAAACAAATTCCTCCTTTGTAAAGGCTCTGCTTCTTTCTCACTCAACATAAAAATCCTAAGCATAAGAGGCTCTCCTATCTCAGGTTCTACCATACCTTCCACAACTTCAACATTAGTCTTCTCCTCATGTGCCACAAGATTCAGTCTACCCAAGTTCTTACTAGATCCTTCATAACACTGAAAATCTCTATGTCCTATGCCACAACACTTGAAACAAGTACCTTTGAATTATCTACTACCATTCCCTCTTTTAAGTTTCCTCTTATCAGGTCCTACCTCAAGGGTTTTCTTTTCCTTACCATTGTTACTTTTTTGCTTCTATTTTCCTCTAGGGTTACTCGATCTCCTCTTCAACTTATCTTCTACCCTCAATGCATACTGATAAGCATCCTGAACTAAAGTAATCCTCAACATACTCAGCACATCCTGAATATTAAATCTTTGACCATTAATATATCTAGTCACCTTCTCCTTAGATACTTCTTTGTGTCTAGATCTAACCTAGTCATCTTATAGAACTCTTTGGTGTAGTCATTCACACTCATGTCCTTCTACTTCAAGTTCTCCAACTTCTTGAACAATTCTAATTCACAATCTTTTGGAATTAATTTAGCCTTCAATCTAGAAACCATCACCTTCCACCTAGTGGTTTTCTATTCACCATGTTCCTCTCTATCTTTCTACAATTCTTTCCACCATAAGGCAACATGACCCCTCAACTTAGTCTATGCTAACCTAGCCCTCTGTGGATCTCTAATATCTTCAATCTCAAAGTAATCTTCTAATTCTCCAATCCAATCTATCAAATCCTTAGGATACAATGAACTAGTAAACGTAGAGACATCCATTATCTTTCTCCTACTTACTTTTTTCATAACCCTTAACAATATTTCCTCATATGTAGGGATCTCAACATCTACAGTCTCAAGGTCTTCAACAACTTCCTCTTATTTTTATTCAGTCTCAGGATTCCTTCACAATCTAGTGTCCACATTTATGATCTCAATCCTCCTCTCATTTATGAAGTCCTCCATCATTTGTTCTAACCTCCTAGGGTTCATCCTTCTAGACAACATCTTCCCAATCCTCAGGTGTAACTACCTCAACTTCGACGATCTGATTACAAGGTGCTAATTTCTTCTCACTTGACGATCTATCAAAAACACTTGCAGCCTGCCTCCAACTCGGTGATCTGTTCACCCTTGGTATACCTTCAACACTCAACAATCAGAAGAAAATCCTTCCTAGCCACCTTGCGCAATTCCTCTGTGATTACGAGTTAGATCATCACTCTTCCACCTCACAATCAAAAAGTCTAGGGCTTCACAAGTCCAAGAACTCGGGTTTTCTAACAAATAAACATTGACGTTGCTTTGATACCATATGATGTAGTCACAGTCAGAGTTTAGATAGTCCAACCATGCAACAAGAGACAACACAGTGGGAACAACCAATTCCATATCATTAAGAACTCAACAATGAAAGATCAATATGCCTCGCAAGCCTTCTTATTATCCAGAATCAAATATTTGCATCATACATGCCTAGTAACACGTCATATTTCATTCCAAGCATACATACCTACTTACAATTAGAAATCTAGATCCATTTTGGATGCTAAGCTATTGAACTTCTCTCCCACTAAGACTACTAACTAAGTAACCAAGACTACAAATATATACATGATCACAAACCACAAGTCAACCATAAAGGATCATAATCTCCAAGAAGAAGAAAACGTATTACAACATATAGGTCAGGACCCAAATCCATAAGAACACCTCCAAATAGATATGGAATAAAGTGTGATCACACAAGGAGGTCCGCCACAAGCATAAGATCATCGAACAATGAGCCAATTAACACCATCGATTTTGAAATGCCATCACAAACCAAATCATACCAACTTGGCTATTAGAACAGGAAGAACAATACAAGATCGTGGAACCAATCATATGATATCTTCTCTAAGAAGTGTTGGAGATTTGATTCTGAACAGTTGATTGATTGTATGTTTGTCATTGATGACAACATATAATACACAATAGTACTTCTATATGTACTTATCCATATGATGACATGAAGACTTGCGTGGATAGATACATGTTTATTATGCTATGTTCATACACGCAGACCCAGATATGAGGTTTCAGTAAAGATATGTAATTCTGTTATTGGTGGTTACAGTTCTGGGAGTATAACGGTTTAAGGCTAACATATGTGACGTATTCTTGAGTTGCGCCTATCTTCAGGATATGCGTGTGTATATTCATGATTAGTTATGAGTTGGTGATATTAATCCAAAGGTGCCAAACGTGTTTCAAGAAGATTACAAAGTTATGGTTCAATTGGTGAAGCCAACTTAGTGAAGTGATGCGTCTATTTAGTTTATACTTGCGCGGTTGTAATTATACTTACGCGGTTGTAATTATTCTTGCACGCTTAGTAGAGCAAACAAGGATGTTATGAAGAGTTTTCTAACAGGTCCCATGATATCATACTTGGTGTATGTACTTATAGAAGGTCATTTGTGATAAGAAGAGTTGCGAAAGCCAGAGATAAGAAAAGCAGAGCAGAGTGTTAAAGTAGCAGAGCTATATTTATCATATGTTGATAATATAG
>MU225451.1:2298720-2325837 GCA_018584345.1 Thuja plicata
TGTACTTATAGAAGGTCATTTGTGATAAGAAGAGTTGCGAAAGCCAGAGATAAGAAAAGCAGAGCAGAGTGTTAAAGCAACAGAGCTATATTTATCATATGTTGATAATATAGATATTGAAGTTGAAACTTTCAGAATACAGATAAGATTGTTGTAGTGCTTTACAAGAGGTTAAAGCATCGATGCACAAAAGGAACTGATCAGACAAGCAGTGTTACAAACACCAATTCACCTTGTTGATACAGTGTGTATCAAATAACCAGAAGGTTGTAGCCTTCACCACTTGGACAGTGAGTCCACCACCCCTAATAGAGTTATTGTAAAAGACTCCTAATAGGGTCAGACCCTTAACTAGGTCACTATACTACTGCATTGTAATGAACAACTCCTAAAGGGTTGAAAGATCTTTTAACAGGGATTACTATAAACAGTATAGTTCTTTGTGGGTACTAATTACCACCGGGGTTTTTACCATTTGGTTTCCCCATAACCAAATTGATGTGTTGTGTAATGTGTTATCTGAATGCACATTTAATTTATATCAATATGGATTAATAGGTACAAAAGATTTAAAGTTGCTGATAACTGATTCACCCCCCCCCTCACAGTTATCCCTGAAGTATTCTAACAAGAAAGACTAAAACATGATGCGAAGCTAGACAAAGGTTCTCCAAGATGTCTAGAACACACCATCAGGATCGCATAAGAAAATGAGCCAACTAGACTGATTGCCACAAAACACAGAAACTACCCAACTAGAACAAAACAACAAACAAACTAAAAGGAAATATTTTGGGCAATGCAAGATTGACAATGACCCAAGGATGCTCTTGCATCACATCATGTAACACCCCGCCAAGGAACCGCAGTGGTGTCACGGTGTGATGGGACCTAGAAGAACCATAGGGGGCCCGCGAGACCTGGGAGATCTGCAAGAGGCCTATGGGGCCCCAATGTGTTTAAGTTTTTTTTTTAATTTGAATTTTATTTAATTAATAATTTTATTATTATATATTATAATTAATATATGTAACTATTAATTGTTATTAATTAAAGTTTTATATATGTTAATTAATATTAATTATTAATTGATATATATAATTTTATTTATAATTATTAATTTGTAATTTTTTATTTATATATATATATATATATATATATATATATATATATATAGAGAGAGAGAGAGAGAGAGAGAGATTTTGTAAAATAATTGTAAGATTAATTTGATTTACATTAGTAGTTTATAATTAACTATAAATCTCTATTTAATTAATTATACTTTATTGTTAAATTTAAGTGAGTTTGATCTAAATAATTTGTGCTTCGATAATGGACTCTAATTATCTTAGATCAATAAAGAGTTTAATGATATTTTTTTGGAATGTAATTAAATGTTGTGATATGTTTGTATTGGTGTTTTTTCATGGTTTTTTTTGGTTGGTTAAGATGTCCAAGTTATAGTATTCCAGAGGCTTAGGGTTGATTAGGTTTCATTTATTTTCTAGTTGCATATTGTATCTAAGTTTCTTGCCTAAATCATGTATTTCTGACCTCAATGTCAATGTTAAGCTCATGTAGACCTGACCATTCTTGAAAGTTCTTGTGATGCTAAGGATTTTGAGAACCAATATGCTCCTATTGTATTAGGAAATTGATTTGGGAATCATTGTTATCATTATTCAATTTATTTTTATTTATGAGCTTAGGGTAGCTTATCAGGGTGTATAGAGGGGGGGGTGTCTTGCAATGGACATCAAGGCCCTAAAGTGGCTTCTAGGATAACTCATTGTAAGTAGCTTAATAAGTGATAACTAATTACATTAAATAAGGGTTTTTAAAATGGATTAATAAGATGTTTTTTATTCCTCGCCCATGCCTTGAGCGCTAGTACTATCTAGGATGAAGTGTGAGAAGATGCTTGCATGGTTAGTATCCTTGTTTGTATGAGAGGATTACTGAGCCACATATGGTCACTTGGGCGACGGGGTCCAAAGAAGTTGACGAGATAACTCAAGGGTTAGATGTATGTGATGACACTTCCCTATATGCATCTTAGGTTTCTTACATATGTTTGGTGCCTCTGGTAGTGTGTAGAGTATATTATGATAGTGAGATTCTATGATCTTCATGTTCATACCTATTTGATGACCTTGTGTACCTTTTCATTATTCCTTCTTGCTTTTATATACCTGTTTGTGTGGGCCTGGTGTTTATATCCTTAGCACAGTGGGGTGTACCTCAGAGTTCCACGTGGCTAGGTGGTAGTGATTCTATTTAGCATTGAGATTCGACATTCATGTTCTTATGCTTGGATGATCCTTGTTGTTTTTCTATCTTCTTGTTCTTCATTGGAGACTTTCTCATTCTTCATATGGGATGCATATTTGTATCGTATCTATATGTTGGTTGACATCTATTCAAGAGATATTATGTATTGTTATTCATTATTGCATACCTTGTGTTTTGTGCAGTGGATGATGGTTTATTATGTATATCATGTGTATCAATTGTATCTTTGCTCTTGTTATATAAAATTGTATCTTAATATTCAATTGTAATATGTTTACATGTTAGTTTACTTTATGGTTGTTCTTCATAGATTAGTTAACTTAAAAGTAAATCTATGTCATGGAACTCTTGGGGATTGTTAACTGCATTTATTTACTTTAGCAATATGTTTATCTTATGTTGATCTTGCTTCCACATTTGTGTTGTTTAAACTTTTAAAAAAAATCGTCAACATAGTATCATGTTTAGGTTATTTTCTCTTGGGTTCCCTCGCGGGGCATTACATCTCACATCCAAGAGTGTGATCACATAAATGCATATGTAAGGCTTTTAGTTTCTAGTGGTAATGGATATAGAAAAAATACTATATATTAATATTAAGGTCTCAAAAGAGGGAATAAAGGCATGATAAGAGGAAAGGGCCCCCATCTAGGTCTAAAGTAAAGATGATGGAGGAGATATACAACATGTAATAATAGTGGATACCATGTGCAAATAATGAAATGTGATGTAACAAAAAATACATAAAAGGGAGTCCTTAACACAATACACATGATATAAATACTAAATTTATGGAAATAAGACCATATAATGAATAAATGTTAAAGTGTGATGTCCCTAAGTGTATAGTTGTAGCAGTGAAAGCATAATATGCAATGGAAGGGGTTCATGTTGTTCATTGGTGTGAAGGTATGACAAGGTTATCTCAATGCATCATCGAGAGGACATGATTCTTCCCCATATAATAAAAAACTATATGTGGACTACAACATTAGAGGACTAGGGAGTAGTAGATTTACAAGCATGATATTATAATCTACATACAAAGTGTAACTCTAGGAAGTAAGATGTGTAAATGAATAAGCTTAATGTGTCAAGCCCCAAAAAGCAAAATGTATGGATGTAAGAGAAAAGTGAAGGCTCTAATAAGCATGATGTGTCAATGTAAGATTAATGTATATCATGATTTAGGAAGGTAAGATCAATATGTAAACTCTAACAAACATTATATAGCTATATGAAATTCATAAATAAGAACTAGGAAGCATGATATAATATTATGTAGTAATTTTTTATTTGAGTCATAAAATGAAGAGTTAATGGATGATTTTTTAAGGAATTTTTACAGTTTAACAATACTTAAAAAGTGTCCAAAAATTACGGCTTCACATAGCATATGGCATCCGAGTTACATACTCCTATTTGAATTATTTTAAATGGAAAGTATGATTTGCTAAACTACACATGTAACACATACTAGTATTACTATAAGAAGTAAGTCCCAATAATATTTTGTCTTTATCGAATATAATGCCTCTGGTGTGAAACACCTTCAACATGGTAAAGGGGCTACAAGAAGCCCCTTGAAAACCCCCTAGCCCCTAAACTTTTGACCTAAATTTAAGACCATCAACCAGGTACATTGAGCACAAGTTGAGACAATATCATGGTGCCCCATGTCAAATAGTCATCACTAGTGGAACAACAATAAAATTGAATTCACATTCCAATAAGTAATTGGTATATTTTTTCAACTCATATATCATTTTTTTTTTTGATACATCGATGCAACCTCAATAGGCATTTCCATCAGCTTCTTCTATCTTTCCATTAAGAGATGATAAAAAAGACGTGGAGAAACTTATCAAATACTAGGCTTATAGTAGGGAAGTTGAGAATTGGATGGAACAAGTCATCCTTGATGGCCTTAATTACATTGATTAGGTCATAAAATTATATGAGGATGTAGAAGAAAAGGTTAAAAATATAGTTAACAATAAATAATAAAATGAATGGTAAACAATGAATAGATGCTTTTAAGGGATGGTGAATACATGTGAATATAATGATATCTAGAAGGTTTTCAATAAAGTGGATGAAAAAATAACATTTTTTGGTTCAAGGGAATGAAATTTAAATTATTAGTTTTAAATCAACTAATAATATATTTTGGAAGGCTTGTTGTGAAATGTTATGATCTAGAATAAAGTCTAAGGTTAAAACAAATTTATTGTCTTTTGAATTTGATATCCTTAAAGATGATGAAATTAAGCTTGGCAATATTCTTTCTATCAAAAATAACTTTGAATATAATATTATGAAAGAGCTCTTAAAGAAAGAGACTTTAGATGAAAATACAAATATGAAGCTCAACAACATATCATATTCGTTTATAACTTGTCATGAAGAGTTCTTAAATTTTCTTAGAAAGTGTGTATGAGGAATCCTTCAACCTATTGGGAGCAAGCTCAAACATGCAAACGTTAGCAGGTTAGCACATAAATCATATCAAGAAAAGCATGCAAGAGATTAAGCAAACAACAAGGACACCAAATAACATTAGATTAAGCTAAAAATGAGTACATAAAAGCACCCTATTCTACTCATTTTGATTTGCTTATTTGGATTATATGTGGGTGTGCTCTCTCAAACACACAATTTTCTATGGATCCCAAATGCAAAAATGCAAGACTATGAGAACAAGAAGAAAGATTCAAGAGCTAGTATGAGGAACTAGTCTCAAAATCTTCTTCAAGATGCTAATCTAAGTTATAAAAATGAAGATGATATGCATATGCTAATGTAGAAACTAAGATTCATTCACCAATTAGAACCTATCATGTGATTTCTATGATGATTTAAACATGGAAAAGCATGAAACTAGCATCTAAGAACATTAGCATAAAAACAACTATGAGATTCTAAGACAATTCTAGCATGATAACAATGCAAATTGAGAGATGAAAATATGAGAGGAGAAGGCCTCTATTTATAGATTTTTTGGAGAGAGGAAGAGGCTTGGATGAAGTTGCACCTATGTGGCATCCACATAAGAGCCACCTAGGAGACACATGGCTTTGAAAAGATGGCCAATTTTGAGTCAAAATTGGCATTAATATTGAGTAGCTCAATATTTCAAAGGAGGAGACAAAGTTGTAAGAGAGAATTTAAGAGGGATGGGTGCCCATTTTGGAGAGAATTTCCCCATGTGTGTGAGCATTCCATTAGCCTTAAAAAGGTTAGGAATCACCCTTTAAGCATGATCAAAGGACAGTTAGGTGGGGAAGTATACTTAGGAAATGAGGTGATGGGAGTAGGGTAGGAATAGGGTAGGATTAATAGGTTTCTAGCTAGGGTTTAGATTATAATCCAAATTGAATTTGAATAAATCATGTTTTAGAAGAATTAGGAATATGGAGGATTTAATAAATATAAATTTATTAAAAAGGGGATTTTATGGAGGCAAATATATTTAAATAAAATACATTAGAATAGTATTTAAACTATTAATAAATGAAACTATTTAGTTGATTAAATTAAATAGTTAGAGGAAATAGGGAAAATAATATTAATATTTTTGGACGTCTACAGAAAGATTGAACAAGTAAATCATACATTGACAACTTGAAAACTACACATACTTTGTACTATTATTCTAGGTACCCAATTTTTAGCACCAACAATTAAACAATTAGTAAATTTCAAGCCAAAATGTTCTCTAAAAAATTTTAATCCCCAAATGCCAAAGGTAGGGTAGAACAAATTTTTGAAAGTATAAAATCATCTTCCTAGAAATACTAAAGGCTTATCTTAATTTTCCTTTTATCTATTTTGTAACTTGGCATTTATTATTATTTAAGTAAACTTTTTTTTATAACTCAAAAGGAAAAAGTAAAGTTTAGAAAGTTAGTTGCAAATTGGTTATATAAAGGAAAGCTTATATATATGAAGCTTATTTAATCATTTGTAATATGGATTTTGGTTTTTGGATGGAGACTAACTATGCAAAGGCAACAAGGAATCTTGTCTCTTCTTTAAAATATAATAAATTATGGTCTATGAATCATTTTAGTTTCTTTATGCTCATAATTTTTATCACGTTTAATTTACAACCATTCTTGAATATTCTTTGGTGGATGTAATTAGTCTTAATGTTGTAGGTAGATTTTTTAATGTAATATTTGTTGTAAGTATGATATTTTTATAATCTTTACATTTAATTTTTTTTCACAATTGAATCAAATATATTCAAATACACATTATTTTGAATTGGTTTGATTAAAATTCTTAGTAAAGATATTTTTCACTTTGAATACATGTAAATAAGTAATCATCTCAGAGCAAAAATATTAAAATTGAGAGACATAGTCATTAATGTATTCATTACATCCTTGGTTATAATCAAATAAATTAACAACTATTATTCAAAGCTGATGACATGTAACTGATTGAATGTTTGAAGATGTTAAGTTGATCACCGAAATGCAGAAGGATAATGCAAGACATTAAATCAATTAATGAATTGTATTGTCATTGATGTCAACTTGATATAATCTAATCGGTTATAATCAAAGTGTCAAAGACTTCAGAGGATCAGAGAGTAAAAGATTATGCTTTCTATAATGCATAAAAGACAAGTATTCACAAAGTGAATACAAACACCGACGGTCATATGAACCCGACAGACAGAGATCACCGATAGTCAAGTCACAGTGATGCCCGAGCAAGAACACAGATGAGCATTACTGACGAGTAGAATAACAAGCATACCCCATGGCCAGAAACATAGTGTAAACCGACGGAGAAGCCCAAGGAGAACTGGAGTGTTAACCTACGCTATCAAAGAGTTAAAACACCAAAAATAACTGGAGTTTAGAAATGACAAAATATCTAGCTGATAGATCTAAATATAGACTTAACTGGTAGTTATCATTGTTTTCATTAACAAGATAAGCCAGAGATAAGTAAGGGATTTGAAACTATTTTGTCCAGTTGGAAAGAAGATCTCTGCGAGATAAAATAGGATGTTTGCTTTAAATCTAATTGGCAAGAATTGTGGATCACGTCAAGATCAAGAAAATCAAGAACATAACAATGGTAATATCATGTCTATAAAGAGACAACTCAATTCATTGTGAATTGGTGTGGGTGAATGAATGAAAAGAGGATGCTGAAGAGAAACTGATGAAGAGCAACTTCATACAATCCTGATCAATCAAGCTGAGGAAAGAGCTAAATTTTTCTGCAGACACCGATCAACAGAGCACAACATCACCGAGCAGAATCAAAGTGGAGCAAAGGTATAAACATAAATATATTGATCATAATAGTTTATGAGATTACAATAGATTTGAAAATCTACAAGTATAAGTTGTATATGTGAACAGATCATACTGTTTCAATTTAACCATTGATTCAAAAAGTATCTTAACCAAGCGGGATTTAAAGATCCTTTCTATATTGAGATACATTCAAAGAAGCATCAAATTTTTTTATCATGAAGATAGCATGAGATTCCAGATACCTACTAATAGGCCAAGTGAGTGTTTGATCAAGGAAGGTAGCATAGAGATGCCCGGTATCAAGTGACAAACTAAAATTTTAAATCCTCTAACAAGGTCACACCTAACAGTGTGTTTGTAACCTTTAACAGGGTTGCCTCTTCACCGAGCTCACTTCAGAAGAGTGAAAATTTTGGGTTACCGGTCCCAAGTGGTTTTCCCCTTAACAGGATTTCCACGTTCAAAATCCATGTGTCAATGTGTTTATGATTCATTACTCTAGTGTTTTGTATTACACATAGCCTAACTCGATTGATCGGTATACTCTAGATAATTTACTATCTTTTGGTAAATTAACAGACTGCTATTCGGTAAACATACAGTAGAAGGTTTTACAAAGCATTCCGAGCAGTAGTAATTTGATACAAGTATGTGAAGGCATTCATCTTATAGGACTGAAGATAACTAGAGGCTTAATATTGTGGTACTAAGTTTTAAGGGTTGATTATTGGAATATTTTTGAGGCCACTGATTCACCCCCCCCTCTTAGTTATTACTAACAATTGGTATGTGAGCTTGTGTGCTTAGAAAGGGAGTTTAATAGCTCAAGAAAAAGATCACAAGATGAACAGACAAGATGTACCCAAGTTGAATAAAGACAACTTTGCATCATGGAAAAGCAGAATAAGACTCCACCTATTAATTCTTGGAAATTATATTGTTCAATAATTAGATACTGAATATGTGCTTCCTATAAGACCTCATACTCTTGAGCAATTAAGAGTTAAGCATGAGCATAACTGCATGATGATAGAACTTGCATCATCAGTCTCCGATGCTGAGTTTTAAGATGTCAAAACCTACAACTCTACTAAGAAAATGTGGGATAAGTTGAATTTGGTACATGGAGGAGATGCTAATGTACTAAGAGCAAAGGCAAAAAGTGATGCAGAGGGTTTGGTACTCTAGAGCTTTTCCTCACAACAAGATGCTTCTTTGTCTATCCCAACCATCCAATGGTTGTTCCTTGTTGAATATTCCTTCAATTAGGATATCCAAGACCCTCACTACCAACTTATCCTCCAAGGTATAGTTGGTCTTTAGAAGACTCCAAAGTTTCTAGGCTAAACTAGTCCAACTAGTTCACCAAATGCCTAGGTTTCTTCACTAGAACTCCTCCTAGAATGCCAAACCTCTGCTTAGGATCTTCCCATACATGTACTCAGACTCTTACCTATCTTCTTGGCCCATCCAAGTTCATTTTTCATCCTTTCCAACACTTCTAGACTCATCCCCAATCCAATTGGTGTCAATTTCACTAGGAGGCCTAATTGCTAGTAGGTCTATTTTCACATTTTTTGGGATATTACTCCAAAAATCCCCAAATTACCTGACACAATACCTTGGAAATATTCAAGGTATCAACCAACACTATCAGAATCCAAAACCCTGACTTCTGAAAGCACCCATAACCCTAGTTTCTTGCAGGCCCTAGATTTTAGCCTATTAATTAGGCCTATGGACCAGTCAGCATAAACAATTGTTAAAATGATCTCCAACTTCTAATTCACCTCCTTCCACCTTTTAATCCTTTTAGGAGACTATCTAGGGCATCTGAAAATTCCACTAAGTATTTTCGAAATGGTCATGAGTGCTCGAACAAATTCCTTCTTCTCCCTGTCCTGGCTCACCTGGATTCACCAGTCAGCCATAGGGCTTCCCATTTGGCCTAGGGAATCCATTGAAACTAAAAAAGTGAAAACCAAAACCCTATCTATAGACTCTAACCCTACTTCCCCCATGGTTTCAGTCAATTCCACTGGTGGGATTTTAGGGTAGATCCATTTCTATCTAAACAACACTGTATTGTCACTTACAAACTAGTGACCTTCAAAAACTTGTAACTTTACACCTAATGAACTTCAAAGAAAAATATATAATGCTTATGAAAGCTAATGGAAATCCATCCATCCCCATGGGACCTAATATTCTCTACCAATCCGTACACAGTCGTACAGTAGCAAAGAACCAATGCAGAATACTAGAAAACAGTTGCAGACATCTGTACAGAAGTGTCAAGAATAATTGTTGCAATCCAAAATTTCATTAATCTCCTCCAAACATCTAATCCATGCTCATATACCGATCATGGGGTAGTTACAATAGTTCTAACTAAATTTTTCAATTTCTTGCAAATGTTGCTTGAGCAACTTTCAAAGTTGCTAGCAACTTTTTGCACTTTGTGCATTTTGACTTTCCTTGTCAACTCGATGGGTGAGTTTGACTTTGATGACCCTAGATAGGATATGTAGGGTCCTAAAACACCCCTCAAACCCATATTGCACTAAAATATCATCTTTTCACTATTTAAGCCAAAATGGCCCTAAAACTCCTAATGAGCACTAAGGCTCTTACAAACATGAAGTTAACTTGTCATTGCATCTACCCATTGGAACTTATTCCAAAACACACACAAAACTCTAAGAAAATACTAAAAAACACCAAAACATAAAATGGGGAGGTGCCCTACACCAGAAAGCCTAAGAGGGAGGTTTGATGACCTAAGAATCAAAGAAGGAGAAAATATCACTCAGTATAGCTGCAGAATCAAAGAGGTAGTCAATGCTATCCGAGGAGTTGGAGGTACACTTGAAGAGGAGAAAGTGGTAAGTAAAATATTAAGAACCTTATTTCCTATATATGCTATTAGATTTTATGCTATTCAATAAATGAGAGCAGTTACAAACAATACAATTACTCTAGAGAGTCTAATTGGTAGACTGATATCATTTGAGATGAACAAATTTGATAATAGTGTCTTACCATCTGTAGAATCTGCATTCAATTCTTCTTTAAAGATAAGTAATTCAAGTCATAGACATGCTGTTAGAAATGATAGTGACAGTGATAATGAAGAACTAGGACTTGATGAGATTGAAGCACTAATGGCCAGAAGATTGCAGAGAGGCAAAGGTAAATACAAAGGCACATTACCACTTGTATGTTTCAATTGTAAAGAGGTTGGACACTTTGCTGCAAGATGTCCAAACTGAAGAAAAGATGACAAATCATATGAAAAGAAGTTTGATAGAAGTGATAATAGGGATTACCAAAGCAACCGACAATCTCACAAGAGATATACCCGAGACTACAAGGACAAAGGGAAGAAAGCTTGTTACCTAGTTGAGAACAAAGTTGATAACACTGACACCGAATTAGAAGAAGACATCGAGATGGTATTTGTAGCCATGAAAGATGATTCAGATGAAGATGCAGAAAGGTATGTAGAAACTACACTCATATCTAAAGTTAGTAAAAATGACGTCTGGATCATAGATAGTGGCTGCACTCACCATATGACTGGTGATAAACAAAAGTTTGAGACTTTTGAATACTATAATGGTGGTTCAGTGAGAATGGGAAATGATACACCTTGTCCAGTTGAAGGTAAAGGAACCATAATGTTGAATAACCTGATAAAATGTGAAAATGCTTACTAGTTTAAAGGACTGAATTACAATTTGTTAAGGGTTTCTCAGTTGAACAATTTAGGTCACAGAGTAGCATTTGAAAATAAGAAGGCAAAGATCTACAATGAATCAGGAGGGTTGATTGGTACCAGTGAGAAGAAAAAAGGTAACCTTTTCTATCTTGATGACACTAACACCACTTGTTTTATGGCTAGAAATGAAGATATATGGTTGTGGCACAAAAGATTGTGTCATGTGAAATTTGACAACATGATAAAGATAAGCAACAAAAGGAATGTCAGAGGCTTACTGACAATGACTAAGCCAGAGCATATCATGTGCAAGAATTGTTAAAAAGGTAAGATGACAAAGTCTAGTTTCAAGAGTAAAACCCATACATCTAATGCAATTCTAGAATTAGTCCATATAGATCTATGTGGATGGATGAGGACACAGAGCTACTATGGAGATAAGTATTTTATTCTCTTTGATGATGATTATTCTAGAACGATGACAGTCATGTTTTTAAAAGACAAATCAGAAGCATTCAAGATGTTTAAATGGTATAAGGCTATGGTAGAAAAACAAAGTGAAAATAAATTAAAATTCTTAAGGTCAGATAGAGGAGGGGAATATACTTCAGAAGAATTCACTAACTATTGCAATGAGCATGGAATTAAAAGACAGGTTTTTGCACCAAGGACACCACAACAAAATTGAATTGCTGAAAGGAGAAACAAATCAATCATTGACTGTGCAAGAACATTGATGATTGAGAAAAGCATCACTCAAAATTTCTAGAGGGAAGCTATCATTACTGTTGTCTACACATTAAATAGAGTACAATTGAAGAAGGACAAAAACAAGACATCATATGAGCTTTGGTAAGGTCATACACCCAATGTAAGTTACTTCAATATCTTTGGTAGTCAATATTATATTTTGAAGGATGATAGAAATGGAAAAATTGAATCAAAAAGTGATGAAGGTATCTTTCTAGGGTACTCAACCAAAAGCAAGGCTTATAAATGTCTTAACAAGTCATCTAACAAAATCATTGAAAGTGCAAATGTAAAAATAGATGAATTTGCAGAAAAGAATGATAAGGAAAGAAAAAAAGAACCAGAGGACTACAATAGGTTTGTTTATACAGAACCTAACACTCTACCTGAGCAATAGTGTGTCACTCCCGAGCATCAGAACATTGCACCTGAGCATCAGGCTACAATTATCGATAATCAGGATAATCCTCAAGATGATGTTCCGAACATTGGAGATGAGAATGAAGGTGAAGAAGATGATCAAAATGATGAACAAAGAGCTGAACCAAAAATTTCCAACTATGTCATAAGACATCATCCACAAAATCAAATCATAGGAGACAAGAAGGCTAGAACAAGAACAAGAAGTAAGTCACTTAACACCAGATGTTTACTTTGTGATTTTGAGCCTAAATCTGTTAACAATGCACTTGAGAATGAAGAATGGGTCAGTGCTATGAATGAAGAAATAGAATAGATTGAGATGAACAATACATGGAGACTAGTACCGAGACCAAATGACAAGAATGTCATCGGTACCAAATGGATATCCAGAAACAAGCTGAATGAGAATGAAGAAGTCACTAGAAACAAAGCAAGATTAGTATGCAAGAGATATGCACAAGAAGAAGGTATTGATTATGGAGAAACCTTTGCACCCATTGCTAGACTAGAAGGAGTTAGAATACTACTTTCTTATAATGCATTTAAAGGATTCAAGGTATACCAAATGGATGTCAAATCTGCATTCCTAAATGGAATATTGGAAGAAGAGGTATACATTGAACAACTAGAAGGGTTCATTGATCCAGACAACAGAAACATGGTATGTAGACTACATAAAGCCTTGTATGGATTGAAACCAACACCTAGAGCTCGGTATGAAAGAATTCACTCCTATCTCATTAGCATAAAGTTTGTTAGAACAAGTGAAAATAGAAAATTGTACTTAAAAAAAGATACCGATGGTAATATTCTAATTGCTGAAATCTTTGTTGATGATATAGTTTTTGGGGGAAATGAATTGTTATGCAAATCCTTTGCTAATGAAATGAGCAAGGAATTTGAAATGTCTATGTTTGGGGAGATCAAATTCTTTCTTGGTCTATAGATTCTTCAAAAAGATGCAGACATTTACATCACTCAGATCCAAATACATCAAGGAAGTGCTGAAGATATTTAAGATGAAAGATTCCAAACCAGTTGGAACACCTATGGCTACTAGATGTAAGCTGACAAAAGAAGACAAATCAATGAGGTAAACCAAACCTTATATAGATCTATTATTGGAAAACTGATGTATGTTGTTCATACCAGACCAGATATAACACATGCACTGGGGATAGTTGCAAGATTCTCTACTAATCCCAAAGAATCACATATGACTTTTGTCAAGAGAATTCTAAGATATCTGAAGAACACTGAGGACTATGGATTATGGTACAAAAGAGAAGGAAAATTTGAGCTACAAGTCTATAAAGATGTTGATTGGGCTAGAAACATTGATGACCGAAAGAGAACAACTGCAGGAGCATTCTTCATGGGTGACATACTTGTCACATGGATAAGCAAAAAGTAAGGATGCATCTCTCAGTCTACTGCAAAAGTAGAGTATGTGGATGCTGCTGCAAATTGCTCAAATACTGCATGGATCAAACAATTACTGGAAGGTATGAATATGAAGATTCTTAAACCAGTAATTATATACTGTGATAACACTAGTGCAATAAACATTTCTAAGAATCCAGTCATGCATGCTAAGACTAAGCATATTGCTATAAAGTATCACTATCTAAGAGAACAGGTGCAAGCCAAGGAAATGACACTATAATATGTTCAATCAAAGGAACATTTAGCTGACATATTCACCAAGCCATTACCGAAGGATACTTTTGAGTACCTGAGATAGAGGCTAGGGCTCCAACCCTTATCTATCGATCAGTAAGCTGACTAGGAAGTTACATTAGCCTATACCAAACCATCAGATCATTCATGTTGATGCAAACACTGATATGGATGAAAACAATAGATACATCTGTACACAGCAAGGTACAAATCTACACTGAACACTAGAGACATTGTAATGCTGATGGATAGGGAAATTCAAGGAATATATTATATAAAGGGATGAAACATGATATAGATGATTATTTTTGTTTGGAATTGTTGTCAAAGGGAGAGATGATCTCATTATCATACAAAGGGAGAGATGATCTCATTACATTATCATACAAAGGGAGAGATTATTCCATGATAATATAAAAGTGTTGGAAAGTTGACACTAAAGGGATTATATGACTAGTTTTGTGTTGTCATTATGGCAACAAAGTCATATGAAGTTTTGACAGTAAGTTCACAAACTTTGAAGATCAAGATTTGGCTAAGTATAGAAAGAAAAATAGAATATAGGTATACAGTTGATCAGAGAAACAACACACGTTCGTACGATCGATTTAGAGTATGCTCCTTTGTACTTAATCTTTATGACATGTTGGTATGCTTATTCTATAGACACATGATAAGATATGACAATACAGAGAAGTTACAACAAGTTCAAGTGCCACTAGCAGTAAAGCAAACATAGCATGGAGCCGACTTCAGATTTTGATCAACGTATATTATTTTGTTTTGTAATGGCAATGCACCTATTGTAATATTTTTGTAATTATTTTATTACCACTCATGTAAACACACTTAATCCAATTCATTTGGAAGCGTTGTGTATGTTGTTTTTGGGCCGACTAAATTCTAGTTTTCAGTCGCGTCTATTCAGGCATGTATATATACTTTACATGAAATTTTGTATTAAGTGTAAGAGTGGAAAATATGTAGAAAATATATATAGAAGAACAGAATAAAAAAATCAGTATGAGATAGAGCTCTTTAAGAGATTAGAGCATCAGCACATAAATGGAACTGATTAGACAACAATGTCATAACAATAGTTCACTTTTTGGATATAGTGTGTATCTGTTATCAGGAGGTTGTAGCCTTCTTCTTGTTGGGCAGTGAGCTCTGGAAGTGAGCCATTCACCTTTAACAGGGTTTTTGTAAAGACTCCTAATGGGGTCATTGTACTTGCATTGTAAAGACTACTCCTAATAGGGAAAAGGAACTCTAATAAGTTCATAAGACTAGTAAAATCATTTCTGGGTACTAATTCCCACCGGGGTTTTCCTCTAATCAAAGTTTCCCTATAAACATATCTTGTGTTATGTGTTATTGTGTTATGCTTTATCTGTTATCTATTTTGATTTAATTTTCAAGTTGCTGAAATAAATTAAATTTCCAAACATTGATTCACCCCCCCCCCCTCTCAATATTTCTAAAAATTGGTATCAGATCTCTGGTCCTCTGAAAGAAAGTTTAACCACTTGAGGAGATCATGGATTCAGCAGAAGTGAAACATCTGAAAAAGAATATTGAAGTAGCCCTTGAAGATCTTGATAGATTTGAAAAACATGTCTCTGAAGGACAAGATTTAAGATTTGAATGAACAACTAACAGATAGCCTAACAACTATTGAAGAAAAGACCAAATAAAGTAAACAATTAGATGAAGAACTTATGCAAGAAAATATGAAGATCTTGGAGTTGGAAAACATCAATAAAAAGAAAGAATCTGAATTGACAGAAGCAAGGAATCATATTGAAAAATTACACACAAGTTTTGATCTAATTCAATCACAACTTTATGCACAAAAGTTAAGAGGAGACACTACTGGTGTTGGATATAGTGTAGCACAAAGTGAAACCAATACAATACAAGAAAGTAAGAAAGTACAAGAAAAATCTATAGAAGTAAAGGCTACTGAGAATCTTGTAGAAGCTAAAGTAGAATCACCTAAAGATAAACACAAGATAGTTAACCGAACTTGTTATGCTTGTAACAAGCATGGACATTTGGAAAGAGATTGTAAAGAGGTAAGAGACTTCAATGACTATTGTTATTATTGTAATAAATTTGGTCACAGGGCTATACATTGCAGAACTAGTCAAAGAAATCAATCACAGTAGAACCAAAGAAATCTAATTCAACACAATCAGAGAAATCAACCTCAGAGAAACTATCAGAACATTACATGTCAGATATGCAATTATAATGGACACACAACCAATAAGTGTAGCATGGTAAACAATATCAATAGACCTCCAATCATTTGTCACTCATGTAACAAAGCTAGACATATCTCAAGGTTTTGCAGATCCAGAATGCAAAGACAAGAAATCCCTAAAGGATCACTATTTGAACAATCCAGAGAATTCAAGTTTGTAAAAGCTACAGAAGATTCAAGAAAAATATGGGTTGAAGTAAAGAAAGATGATGATGTTAACAAAGTGGTAGATGCATCCATAGTGGAGGCACCTTCTACTTCTGGTTAAGATGACCCTCAGGGTCATAGGGGGAGATATTCAAGCTTTAAACCCCTGTGTGGCTGGTATGCTCACCTCTAAGTATGCACCTATAGATTAATGTATTTGTTCATGAATTGAGGAAGTATGCATGGACACATAGCTTGTACTTTGACAAGAAAAAATATTTAAACTCTCAGTGGAAACTGCGTTACAGCAACAAGCATTAAATGCAGTAACTCATTTATAAGTCAGTAAAAGGTCTCATATCTTCACTTCTACATTAAAGTTTGAGCATTCGGAGAGCACAGGAGAAATAAGCATCGAAGTGTTGAAGGATAATTGTTGGTTGGTTAGAAAATCAAATTAAAGTTGAAATA
Source organism: Thuja plicata (assembly GCA_018584345.1). Classification (NCBI taxonomy): domain Eukaryota; kingdom Viridiplantae; phylum Streptophyta; class Pinopsida; order Cupressales; family Cupressaceae; genus Thuja; species Thuja plicata. Next base: position 2,315,756 of record MU225451.1, read on the forward strand.
GAACCCTAGCACGAACGCATCATTTCAGAACTTCAGTGAACCCTACTTAAGCAATCAACAAGTAAGTATGGAAACTCCTATAGTCTTTGACATCACTGAAAGGAAGAGATTCATGTTTAAAAAGCATCCATTCAAGTCAGTCTTAGATGATGTAGATGGGGCATTCTCCAGGACTCCGTTAGGATTTGTGCATGTTGAGGACATACGCGCTTATATTTACTGTAAGGAGTCTGTTGGTGACAACAGCATAACGACGCTCATGACATCTATGATGAAACTAGATTACTCATTCAAGGATGAATTCTCACATCTCACTGATAACCCTATTTTTGAATATACAAATGCGCATGAGTTCTATAAACCAGAATGGGTTAAAATTCTACTCAGTAGGATTCATGATGATCTATTTTGGATTGGTGAAGTTCCTATCCGCATTACTACTGACCTCATTCATGAGATGACTGGACTCTCTAAAGTTGAACCTGTTCTTCCCACTGGAAAGGATGTCAAGAAAAATTTTGAGCATGCATGCTTATCTAGAAGCAATAGGCGCGGGATGACTGTTGATCCTATTGTGGAGAAAGACATCAAACTCATCACCATGGTACTTGGTTAAAATTTTCAGCATGCAAGCAGAATTAATAGTGTATCCGCAGCTATAGTTCTGGAAGCAATAAGGATGACAAGAGATAACACACAATATAACCTTTGTGAGATATTGTGCGCATAACTAATTGAGAATATTAAAACTATCAAGCATGACAAAAGCAAAATATTCAGATTTGGCTCATTGATTATATACTTATACTTTCACATTGTTGGTAAGGTCTCTAATCTCTAACTAGAAAGGAGAAAACCTAATTTGTCTCAAGTTTCATTTAAAGCTACATCAGAAAGTAGTGTAAAGGACTCTATGGCTATGGAGATCAAGACATTCAGACTCAAGATGCAGAAGAGGTTTAGAATACCAGAGAAGATAGTTAAAAAAATACAAGGACACCATATGCTTCATGGTGGAAACAAACTATACATGCATGGAAGCAGTTGAGCCAAGAACCAAATGGATTCACCCACTTGGTTATGAAGTAGAATAACATGTTTTGGAAGGATATGCACAAGTTCTTCTATCCGTGCCTAAAGATCCAAATGAGCCTAGATGGGGCACATACAGAGAAAAGACAAATCAAGTTGATTCGGTCCTATACAGTGCAGACAATAAGAGGAAAGAATCAAGGATAACCTATAACATTCTGAATTTTCATGGTGTCACCCAAGAAGACCTAGATAAAGCTAGGGAAGCTAAAATTGCAAGAGAACTTAAGCAAACACTTGCAGAAGTTAAAATAGAAAAATTTGATGATATCCACAAGAAGAAAAAGAAGAAGTCTGATGAGAACATGTGTATGACCTCTACTACTATTGACTTGGTATCCTCTCCACCTTTTTTGCCAAGAAAGATGACTAGAAGAAGGAAGCAAGTTCCCACAAGCCACCCATCCTCAAGGACAACACAAAGCAAAGTAAAGAATACTCAAGCTCCTCCTGAGGTAGGATTCAGACCTAGTCTTGATATCTTAAGGAACATAATCATTAATGAAGGAAGACTAGATTCAATTGTAAATGTCTATGACAAGTATCAAGAGATAGATAAATCAGAAATACATTCTATGATTATCTCACATATGATCAAGTTTAAAAGGTCAGTTTTGGAACTTAAGACAGTCATTCTAGACAAATTATGGAACATACTTGAATTATTAAAAAGACAAGCAATAGAAGAAGATATGAGGATTAGAGAAGAAACATTAGATAATCTTCTCCCAGTTTTCTCACATGATGAGAAGGAGATACAGTTAGATCTGGTAAAACCTCATTTAAGAACCAAGACAAGAACTCTTCACATTATGAATAAAGAGTATGAGTTGGTTGGAAATGAGACTGAAAAAACATTTGAGCAAGTATTTTTGGACAAACATATGTATCCATCAACGACACCTACAACCAAAGTAACTCCAGTTCCTTCCAAACAAGAAAAAGAACTAGAGAATCTTAATGTGCCTATGAAAGGTCCATAGGATTATGTGCCCAAAATTCCGTCACCCTCTAATACAGTCAAAGATTCAGATGAAACCATTATGATCAATGATGTCAAGATAACAATGAAAACTTTAGATAATGACTTGAACAAATTTGAAAAAGCATTTGTCAGCACTGAAGAAGTTGAGAAGGTATGCACTGATAATACTCCCTTGCAACAAGATGAAGTTCTTTCTAAAGACTCAAAAATTTTGAATAATGAGGAAGATAATCAATCTAATGAACTACCCTCTATGGAGATCCCAGTGAAAAGTGAATGTATGGATGTAAGTCAAAATGTTATATTCACTCCATCTATCAAACCATCAATATCATTGTTGTCAAGTTTGACCCCTGACTCAACAAACCTAGATGCATGGGGAGAAGAAGACTTGATCAAAATTAGTGTATCATCCATGGAGAAAGAAAAAGAGAAACAAGTTATGAGAAATCCTTTCTTTCTTGAGTTAGTAAACATTTTGAACAACCTAGTGCCAAAAAAAAAAAAATTGGAAAATATTCAATCAGTTGATGATGTCGATAGCATCTTGACAAGCTTCAAAGAAAACTTCACAAGTCTAGTAGACTCAGCTACTAAAATTGTAGAGGAAAAGTACAAAAAGGGAAGGTTGAATGAACTGATGAAGAACTTCTCATTAGATCTCAACTCATTGAAGATTGATCAAGAAATTCTAAAAGAGTTAGTAGCACAAGGCATAAATGTGATAGCTAACTGTATGGACATACACAAATTCACTACTGAAAACATCAAGAAGATTGAGGAAGCAGACATCTTGGTTGAAAGTATAAGGAAATCAGTTGAAACCTCCTCTCAAGACATAAATATATGCAACAACATCTATCAAGGGAAAATAGACAAGATTGAGAAAGCCAAGATAGAGATCAACAAGATAAGGACCAGGCAAACACAACTGAGAAATGCACTTGCACCCTCCTTAGCTGTCCTAAATGAGAACATCAAACAGATTGATGCAAATATTGTCACATATGATCAAGGCCCCTACATAGATCTGATAAAAATGGAGAAGCTCACATATGCATTATGTGCCCATCTTCAGACTGTTGATGCACTCAAGGCATTTTGGCAGAAAGAAATAAAAAATCTTCAGATTGCATACCCAGATGTGTACTCTGAGTAAGTACTTAGGGACTTTATTTTTTGGCACCTTTGTCATTAATGTCAAAGGGGGAGTAGTGTATATAAAGGAGTATGGTGTATATAGTCAAAGGTATGATGTATAGTAAACTTACATTTTTTTGTCTTAAGTCAAAGTTTAGTAACTTGGCCACATTCCTTTATTGCCATTAATGACAAATGGGGAGATTATTGGAAAGTTGACACTACAAGGATTATATGACTATTTTTGTGTTGCCATTATGGAAACAAATTCACATGAATTTTTGATAGTAAGTTCACAAACTTTGAAGATCAAGATTTGGCTAAGTATAGAAAGCAGAACAGAACAAAGGTATATAGTTGATCAGAGCAACAACACACATGCGTACGATCGAGTTAGAGTATGTGCCTTTGTACTTAAGATTTATGACATGTTGGTGTGCTTATTCTATACCCGCATGATAAGATATGACAATACAGAGAAGTTACAGCAAGTTCAAGTGCCACTAGCAGTTTAGCAAACAAAGCATGGAGCCGACTTTAGATTTTGATCAGCGTATATTATTTTGTTTTGTAATGGCTATGTGCCTATTGTAATATGTTTGTAATTATTTTATTACCACTCATGTAAACACACTTAAGCCAATTCATTTGGAAGTGTTGTGTATGTTTTTTTTTGGTCAACTAAGTTCTAGTTTTCGGTCACGTCTATTCAGGCATGTATATATACTTGACATGCAATTTTGTATTAAGTGTAAGAGTGAAAAATATGTAGAAAAGATATACAGAAGAACAAAATAAACAAATCAGTATGAGATAGATCTCTTTAAGATATTAGAGCATCAGCGCATAAACAGAACTGATCAGACAATAGTGTCATAACAACAGTTCACTTTTTGGATATAGTGTGTATCTGTTATCAGGAGGTTGTAGCCTTCTTCTTGTTGGGCAGTGAGCTCTGGCAGTGAGCCATTCACCTTTAACATGGTTTTTGTAAAGACTCCTAACATGGTCATTGTACTTTCATTGTAAAGACTGCCCCTAACAGGGCAAAGGAACTCTAACAAATTCATAAGACTAGTACAATCATTTGTGGGTACTAATTCCCACTGGGGTTTTCCTCTGATCAAGGTTTCCTCGTAAACATATCTTGTGTTATGTGTTATTGTGTTATGCTTTATCTTTTATCTCTTTTTATTTAAGTTTCAAGTTTCTAAAATAAATTAAATTTCCAAACACTGATTCACCCCCTCTTAGTGTTTCTAACAAAAAGGAGAGATGATCTCATTAAGGGAGAAATCATTTCATAATCAGAAGGAAGAAGTTAATCAATATTATAAGGGAGATAAATTGATTACATATGAAATATCCATCTAAGGGAGAGAAGTAACAAAGGGAGAGAGTTCAGAAAAAAAGAAAGATTGATGTCAAAGGAAAAAGAGATTATCAAGAAGAGGAATAGTCAAGGTAGAGCAGATATCAAAACAAAGATATCAGATGATACATCTATCTAGTGAAGGGATTGAAGAATGAAGAAAACCACTCTGCAAGAAACAAATATAAGCTATTTGAGATTACCGAGAGCCAGACATTTGTAATAGTTACATTAGGAAAGCTTGATGAAACTGTATATTTCATATTGTATAGTGATAGTATAGTATGATAATGTAGTATGTTGCCATCAATGCCAAAGGGAGAGATTGATGACATGTAACTGATTGAATGTTTGAAGATGTTAAGTTGATCACCGAAATGTAGAAGGATAATGCAAGCCATTAAATTAGTTAATAGATTGTATTTTCATTGATGTCAACTTGACATAATCTAATAGATTATAATCAAAGTGTCAAAGACTTCAGAGGATCAGAGAGTAAAAGATTATGCTTTCTGTAATGCATAAAATACAAGTATTCACAAAGTGACTACAAACACCGACGATTAGAGGAACCCGAAAGATAGAGATCATCGACAGTCAAGTCACAGTGATGCCTAAGCAAGAACACTGATGAGCATTACCAATGAGCAGAATCACAAGCATACCCAACGGCCAGAAACATAGTGTAAATTGGTGGAGAAGCCCGGGGAGAAATGGAGTGTTGACCAATGCTATCAAAGAGTTAAAATGCCTAAAATAACTCGACTTCATAAATGAAAAAATATCTAGCTGGTAGAGCTAAATATAGACTTAACTAGTAGTTATCATTGTTTTCATCGAAAAGATAAGCCAGAGATAAGTAAGGGATTTAATGTTGTTTTGTCCAGTTGGAAAGAAGATCTCTGCGAGATAAACCAGGAGTTTTGCTTTAAATCTAATTGGTGAGAATTGTGGATCATGCCAAGATCAAGAAAATCAAGAACCTAACAATGGTGATATCATATCTATAAAGAGACAACTCAATTCATTGTGAATTGGTGTGGGTGAATGAATGAAGGGTAAAAGCACAAAGTTGTGTCACATTTTAGGACCACTTATCAGCACAGCTAAATTTGAGTATTTCTAAATAAAAATTATTCTTTGTCAAACATATGGTCTAGCTAGATTCATTCTAGCTAAGCTAGATAAGTGGTTAAACTTTTCCAATTGGAAATGTCTATTAAATGCATGTTTTATACCAATTACCAAAGAAATAAAATTATTTCAGAAAATCAATGTTTCAATAACCTCTACTCTTTGTAATGATATTTTTTTAAAAATATAAAAATACCCTTTTGTAGAGCTCAGAGTCAAGATTATTTTCGTATAAATTTTATAGTATTTTGATTAGATCTAAGATATTATAATTTCAAAATACAACAAGTAGGTATTTTAACATTCGAGAAGATGTTGCTTCAAATAAGTAAAAAAATAGTAAATCATATAAAAAAAAATTAAAATTTATATTTAACACTAGAGGAGAGAGTCCTCTTCAAGAATATGTAATTTTTTTTCTGAATAATGTAGATTTGATAGGGGAAATTTGGTGGGAGATGAAAACTGTCGATTTCAGAAAGTTCAACTTTGAGTAGTTATAACCGAGAAAATATACATTGAAAACAAATATTTATTCTTTTCTACACTAGCTATACATTTTATCTATAACATATTTTGAAATCAGAAGAAAAATAGATTATTTGCATATACTTGTTTGTTGGGAACTAGACCCAGATTTTCAGCAGTTTTCAGCAATTGAAAAATGGACTTCAAAAATTAAAAAACTATGCCAATTCTTATTCAAAAAATTTTAAAAAAATTATAGGCATAAACTCCATTCATGTTTACATATTGCATCACTTTACATCATCCTCAAATTCTAAATACAAATGTTACTTTTTATGTTGTTAAAGTTGAATAGTTTGCATGCTCTGGTCCTTTTCCTTTATTAAAGTGTGACACAGGTTTGCACTTTTACCCTGAAAAGAGGATGATGAAGAGAAAATGAGATGAAGAACAATTTCATACAGTCCTAATCAATCAAGCTGAGGAAAGAGCTAAAATTTTCTGTGGACACCGAGCAAGAGAGCACAACATCACCAAGAAGAGTCAAAGTGGAGCAAAGGTATAAACAAAAATATATTGATCAGAATAGTTTATGAGATTACAATAGATCTGAAAATATACAAGTATAAGTTATATATGTGAACAAATCATACTGTTTCATTTTAACCATTGATTCAGAAAAGTCTCTTAATCAAGCGGGATTTAAAGATCATTTCTATATTGAGATAGGTCCAAAGGAGTATCAAAAAGTTTGATCATGAAGATAACATGAGATGCCAGATACCTATTGATAGGCCAAGTGAGTGTTTGATCAAGGAAGGTAGCATAGAGATGCCCGATATCAAGTGATAGACTAAACTTTTAAATCCTCTAACAAGGTCACACCTAATAGTGTGTTTGTGACCTTTAACAGGGTTGGCTCTTCACCGAGCTCACTTCGGAAGAGTGATAATTTTGGGTTACCGGTCCCAAGTGGTTTTTCCCTTAATAGGTTTTCCACGCTAAAAATCCATGTGTCAATGTGTTTATGAGTCATTACTTTAGTATTTTGCATTACACATAGCTTAACTAGATTGATCGGTATACTCTAGATAATTTACTATCTTTCAGTAAATTAACAGACTGCTATTCGGTAAACATACAGTAGAAGGCTTTACAAAGCATTCCAAGCAGTAGTAATTTGATACAAGTATTTGAAGGCATTCATCTTATAGGACTAAAGATAACTAGAGGCTTAATATTGTGGTACTAAGTTTTAAGGGTTGATTATTGGAATATTTATGAGGCCACTGATTCACCCCCGACTCCCCCCCCCCCCCCCCCAGTTATTACTAACAAAGCCACATATTAACTTTGAATTTATTGAAAAAATACATTAGTGATATTGTCAAAAGAATGAATAGATCCTTGAGGAAGTAAGAATGATCATTCAATATTAAAAAGTATTCTGAAACACATGGAAATAACTTTTATAATAATTTATCCTCATAAAGAAATCTCATACATGCAAATGTGTAAGATCTAAGATGTGTATTAGGACAATTTCTTTAACATGGACTAAAAAATTGTGTCCCATAAATCTCATAGGTAATGAACATGTAATGATATCATAATACAATGATGTGTTTCTAGAATCCCTAAATTCATCACTATTACTAGACTTTGCATCATTTTTTCTACTTGAACTACTTTGTGAAATAATAAATCTAGAATAAGGGAATGGGTGTGACTAAATGAGAATGAATATAATTTACAAAGGTATATGTAAGATAAATAATATAGGATTATGAATTAATGTCTCGGGATAAATGTGTAGAAGATGTTCAAAGTACCTAAAGGTGTTTAGGGTGAGGGGTCTAATATGGATCATGTAAGTGAATAGGATCATATAAGTGTGATAACAATAGGTTCAAAGTAGTGGATGAAATATGTGTGGACTTTTGGTACATCATATGGGTGGTACGAATTTTTGTAAATTTGGATGTGTTGTCATTGATGTCAGCATATTTGTAGGGATGATTGTTGGATGTCAACATATATGTTTGACAGTGGTGCGGTTGCTCAATATGACGTATTTAGATTATTGAAGATCAGTGGTTGTGGACATTAAAAATATGTTGAATTTAGTCTGTATTTTATTCTTGTCAATTTGCAAAGGTTTGCATGATGAATTAGATGAGATACATGGTAAGGCATGGTGACTGGTTCTTACATTGTTTGCCAGCATTGCCAGTGTTGCTCAACTATGGTGAGTAAATTTCTCAGCATGGTGAGATTGTGATTCACAGATGTGTGGGATGTGATTGAGACATTTTAATGTGTCATCAATTAAAGTGGTTCGTGGTCCATAGGTTCGCAAGGAATTTTTCAGGTGTATCATTGGATGTTGATCTTGTTCTTGAGGTTTGGTATGAGAGATGCTGGTGAATCTGATGATTTGGGTGGATTTGAATGTCTATGTGTGTTATTCTTGATGCCTATAGATGTTCTTAGATTGTGTTCCTATTGATTTGGTTGTCCATGTTGATTGTGGTGATTAAATTTGGAGGATTTTTCAGTCAGTGGTGGTTTTCTTAATGTTCTCAGCCGACTTGATCCATATATAAAATGTGTTTCAGAAGTTTGAGGCATGATTTGTGGCCATGTCACATGCTCAAGGTTGATGATAAGGGTATTTTCTATGTTTTGGTCAGCATACATTGATCTGATTTATTATTTGTGGTGCAAATAATTGCATTTTGAAATTGGGGTTGAGGCAACCTTGTTTATTTTTTGAGATTGGTGAATTATATATATTTAGGGAAATATTTTGTATTGCGTGTCTAAGAGACTTCTTGGTAGCAAGTGTGCCAAATATGTTGAGGGTAAAATAGTTTGTCTATAGGAGGCAGAGAAGGTTTGTATAGATATCTAAATTGTACTTCAGAGGGATTGACCTAGGCATAGGGTAGATGGCATTATATAATTCATAAACTCTTAATTGTAGTCTGATAGATCATTGTAGTGTAAGGCAGTGAGCCTTTCACAAGGTTGTAACTCTTTTTTATTTGAGTAGTGAGCTCTAGGAAGTGTGTATGAATGCATGTGCATTCCCCATTTGTAATGCAGTATACTTCTAACATGGTATAGTCATATTGTGGGTTTCATTCCTATTGAGGTTTCTCCCTTAATAGGGCTTCCTTACCAAAAATATTGGTGTTATATGTTGCGAATGTGTTTCTGATTTATATATGCAAGTTTAACTTATCAGATCAGAAATAATAGTTTTTAAGCTTAAGTTTTGAGACAACTAATTCACACCCCCCCCCTCTCAATTGTCAACTGCCATATTTTGATCAAGAATCTTGGGATATATATATATATATATATATATATANTGATATATATATATATATATATATATATATATATATATATATATATATATATGAAATGAATAAGCCATGATGTGATAGATGAGTTGAAATTAATATTATTACTATGGTTTTTAAGGTTAAAGGATTCAATCAATAATGACACTTTATTCATTAGATTACTTGTCTTTTTATTTTATTTTTGAATAATATAAATGTAATAAAAAATTATAAATATTTTTAAAAATTTATTAAAATAAAATAAATAAAATTTAATATAAAAACTAACTATTTATATTAATGTTTCGTAATAATGTCTTTAATTTTTCATGAATATATCTTATTTAACTTTGTGTTGATAAAAAGAAAATGCTACATGTAAGATCTAAATTTGGAGGCTTTAATGCCCTTGATCTCCTAAATAAGATTTGTATAATGAAGGGAAATCCTATGTCCAAATTCAGGATATTACGTTTAATTATATTGATCAAAAGGATGGAAAAGAGCATGTAAAGAATGATGTAATAAAATGCCTACC
>MU225451.1:2335099-2348057 GCA_018584345.1 Thuja plicata
TATTGTATACAGATTTTGTAATGTAATATTTGTTGTGACATGATATTTTTATAATCTTTACATTTCAAACAAAAAATACAAATGAATCAAATGTATTCAAATATACATTGTTTTGAATTGGTTTGATTAACCTCTTAATAAAGATATTTTTCACTTTCAATATGTATAAATAAGTAATCATCTTAGAGAAAATATATTTAAAGTGAGTAACATAGTCATTAATGTGATCATTACATTGTTTGTTATAATCAATTAAATTAACAACTATTATTCAAAGCTTCATATTAACTTTGAATTTCTTGAAAAACACATTAGTGAGATTGTCAAAAGAAGGAATAGACCCTTGAGGAAGTGAGAATGAACATTCAATAAAAAGTATTCCAAAACATATGGAAATAAATTTTCTAATAATTTATCCTCGTAAAGAAAGCCAATACGTGCAAATGTATAAGATCTAAGATGTGTATTAGGGCAATATTTTTAACATACACTAAAAACTTATGTCCCTTAAACCCCATAGGTAATGAACATGTAACGATGTCATAAGATAATGGTGTATTTCTAGAATCCCTAAATTCATCACTACTACTAGGCTTTGCGTGATTTTTTTCTACTTGAACTACTTTGTGAAATAATAGATCTAGAATAGGGGAATGGGCGTGACTAAATGAGAATGAATAGAATTTACAGAGGTATATGTAATCTAAAAGAAATATAGGAGAATGCATTAATATCTTGGGATTATAAATGTTTAGAAGATGTTCAAGGTACTTAAATGTGTTTAGGTGTAGGGATTTGATATGTATCATGTAAGTAAATAGGGTCATATAAGTGTGATAACAATAGGTTCAATAGTAGTGGATGAAATATGTGTGGACTTTTGGTACATCATATGGGTAGTAGGAATCATGAGATCAATATATGAAATAAATAAGCCATCAGGTGAAAGATAGGTTAAAAATGATTGGGTACTAAATAGTAGGACACTAGTGTCCATAATAATATGAAGATGAGTAGTGATAGTAGTGAGAAAAATGTCAAATAAGGATCTATGGTATATGAGAGTGGGGTGAGATGCACTAGTTACTATAGAAGAAATAATCTTCAAAAATATTGCTTTCAATGTTGGATTCATATGGTTTACTTAAAAATACATCCGCTGGTGTAGGATTTGTTACACTAGCCAACCCAAATAAGTTAGTTATAATATATTGTTTATCTACATAGGTAAGTGCATGAAAATTTAAGGAAATAATATAATAGAAAATCAACTTTAAATACTTGTTTATAATTGAGAATGAATAGGAAATTTGAGGGGGGAGTCTACAAATTCTCCAAGAAGAAGAATATTTCTAATATAATAATAATAGGATAACCTCTAACTCCTAAATATACCTATGTCATGGTGTAACCTCAATTCAACCTAACTACCTATATAAGACCATGCCAATGACATATAAATTGATTATGAGTTAAGGTATCCATAAGATTACTAGCGGTAACCTAATGGATACTATAGTAATAAGGGTATAACATACCCCTCGTATTCACACCAGGGGTATCCTCAATTTTTATCAATTATGAATGCTTCCACACATAAAATATTCATCTTCTCATCTAGAAACTTTGATGGAAAATTATTCCATTTAATGAAGTACTATATGATTGTATTGATGCTAAGATTATTCATTCATGTTTAGAAAAGTAACTCAAGATTCAAGATATGTCTTCCCTCTACATCTACTTAGGTTGAACTAACAATTTCAAAATTATACATTGATCAACTTGTATCTTCATTTTATTTTATGTCATTTCCTTGTTCTCCTTGATACTAAAGGGTACCTCTTATTGGTGTTGAGTCTATTTTTCCATGTATCTTGATGCAAAGTGTAGGGTACTCAAGGAGGGTTTCAAATCTATGCTGCACTTATAAGGGAAATACAAGGTTCCCCAAACTCTCCAAATAGACCTGAGACACCAAAGGCTCCAAGGGTCCCAAAATCCAACCAAGACTTTTCCCAATGCCTAAAATGATTCCAAGTGCTTATTCAGGTCTATTGCAAAAGGATTCAAGAGGTTATATGGTTTGCAACCCCACCCAACTCCCTCACCTTACAATTATCTCCTAATAGGCCTAGGCTCCTTGTAGCCCAACAATGATCTAAATGGAGACTTAACTCCCAACTTCCCCAAACAAATGTTTGAGCCAAATAACTTTCTATATACCCATTATCCCCTTACAAAGCGTATCAAAATATTTGATGTGGTTACTTTGGACCAGCTATCCCAAAACTAGATTGTACCATGTTTCTGAGAGGGATAAAAGCATACATTTACAAAGGAACTATACTCCAAACACACCTAATGATTACTAAACCTTGGAAAGTCTTAGGAAATGACTCCAAAACAAGGAATATCAAACCAATTTAGCCCTCAGAGCCCCCCACAAGCGTAAAATCCCTAAATTATCCCTCAAAACCCCTCCAAACTAGGGCTTGAGCAATGTCTCACTTCCCAATGATTTCTTCAACAACTTCATGAAGAAAATAGGGCCCTCCAATGGACAGATCCTCTACTGCTACTCCTTAGCCACCAATTTCATGTATTTTCATGCCCTTAAGCACCCCAACTTGACCAAGTGGATGATCATTTGTATTATCTATCTCAATCCAAAAAATTTAGGAACAAATAAATATGTTACATTTCAATATTCCATCCCCAAGTCACAATTAGAATAGAAAGGGGATGATTACATCTTTTTGGCTTAAGGAAACAATGCAAAATGACTGTTTACAACACTATGACAATGTAATTGAAAGTTTCAGAGTGGAAATCCTAAAAAATGGATCAAAATAACCTTAGGGACATTCCTTAATACATTTCAAAGACAAATAAAAATAAAAAATAAAAATAATGAGAGAACCAAAATGTGCAAGAAACTATTGATTTTATTGCATTTTATGTGTATAGTCTGTACAATCCTTAACCTGTCTATACCACCCCTTCTCCCACACATCCATGGGTGTTTATAAGATGGTTGGAAACTTCAAAAACAAAACCAAGTGGTTGGAAATTGTTACAAAGTGTTTAGAACTCCTAAATTCTATTTCTCACCAAAACATAACTAGACATTAATATTCAAATATTTGAATTATTAACTTGTGTATTTGGTATTTTGATTGTTTAAAACTTATTCAAACTTCATGGGTTCAATTCCTAATTGCTTCTAGGACCTAATTGACCCAACCTAATAAACTTAGACCCCTTTTGGCACTATTGGCCACCCTTACATCAATTTTGGTCCTAAGTCCTTTATCAAGACTTTTAGGACTTAACACCTTTTTATTGCATTCTTGATTACAAATTTCCATTAAAGGCTTAAGAACATCCCAATTCACAGTTAGGGAATTTTTAGATCCTTTTTCTTCATTAGGTTCCATGGTAACCCTAGGTGTTTGCGTAGGTGCCCCTGCACCATATCCTAGAATGAGCTGATGGATTATAGGTACTATCTTATTAATATTTTTATAGCATGGTCATGATTTAATTTTTAAGGAAATCCTCATGACTCATCCTCAAGAACCACAAAGTGCACATATATAATTGCTTGTAGATTTGTTGGTGTAGGAACCTTTCAATATTATTTGTTTCTTATGTAGATTTTTTGGTGTAGGAATATATATTCATTAAATTATTAGGTCACAATTCATCTTTAGATTTGAGTCAATTACAAATGAATCGTGTTGCTTGGAAGACACATCTTTTCAAATCTTATGATAAGAAATGACTGCCTTAGAGTCCTAATAAATCACAAGATCGTTATTCTCTTTGATAAATTAGTAAGTTATTATCTCACGTCCATCCTAAATATTAAAATATTACATTGAAACATGGCTCTTATCTAGATTTAATATTTATAGGATCAATCTTTGTAATTACTATATCATCCTTTACTAGAGATTTTCTAGGTATAAAGAGATTATTTTTCCTCTAGTAGCATTCCTAACCACGAAGGAGAAAAATAATTTTACAAAAATTAAAGACAAAATAAAACTACTATGAATTTTTTTATCATCACTTACTTGAGCCTAGATCTCACTTTTCAAAAGAAAAATCTCCAAGAAATTAAGTGATTTTCATCCTTGATGGTGAATTTGGTTAAAACAATTATTTAATAGTAATATCCTCAAATAAGCTCCTAAAGACCTCAAACCTAATCTATAGTAGTTTTAATATGTTCTTGATTAAACCTCCATAAATTAATTAATTTGTAGCCTTAGGAGAAAATGTAATGGAAACATAAACTCGTAATAACTCCAAAACTACTTTAAATGACATCAAATATAGATTGAAGTAGTTTTAATATGACCTTGAAAACCCCGAAACTAATTAACAAAAAGAATCAACTAAGTGAGAGAGATGTGTTTCACAATTTGGCCTTTTGAGTCAAAAATTAATTGCTCTGATGTTTTTCCTTCAAGTATTAAGTTAATACTCTATTACCACATATAATTAAATAAATTGTACAAGAGGAGAATGTAATAGAAAACATGTTATAATTAATCTATAATAGTTGATAAGGATAAGACATTTAAGGGAAAGAACCTTCAAAAATCTCCAAGAAGAACATAATTAAGAATATGATGATAATAAGATAACTTTTAAGTCATATAAATACCTAAGTATTTCTTGGATGTCACCGCAGTTGATTTAATGAACTATATAAGACAGTATTAATGATCATATAACTTAATTAAGCATCAAAGTATCCATAAACCAACTACTTAGAACCTCAGGTAATCTATAGGATTAAGGGTATAGAAGAAAATCGGCAAGAAAAAAGGGGCCAAAATTGGTGATGCAGGAGCATCTTAGGATCTTGGCAATCTTGTATCAACCAAAAAGATTTCCTTTTAGTTTCTTTGTTTTTCTGTTCTAGTTGGGAAATTTTGGTGTTTTAGATGGAGATCACTCTAGTTGGCTCATTATCTTATGTGATCATATGGTTTTTTTCAAGACACCTCAGTGAAGCTTTATTTATGATTGCATCGTGTTTTGTTCTATTTTGAAGAATTTATCTTAAGTTTGGTCTGGTCCTATTTTTTTGTTCTTATTCCCTATTAGAGAGATCGAGTTGGCTTTCGATCCTGTGTTGGATTTTACATATGTCGTGGTGGATCATGAATTTTGGGATTCATGTGGACCTATATTTATGATCACGCATCCTTATGTTCTATTTATGGTGATCAATGTTTCACATTTTGGGTCTTGTCCTAAATGTTTTTACACGTTTCCTTTTGTAATTCTTTGTTTGGCCGACCTATTGGTGGAAATGTATAAATGTAATGTATCAATTTATCTTAGAGTAGCATCTAAGAGAGAGAGTAGGGTAGCATCCAAGGGGATGATGGTTCTGAGATATAGCAGATCATAATGTAGGATCTAAGAGTGATTTTGTAGTGAGCCATAACTGGGAAGGTCTTACAGCCCAACATACTTGAATTTGTTTGGTGTAAAATTCTTGTTGATGACAATAAAAATTGTTATGTTTGATTCTTATCACTGTGTTTCTTTGTTATTTCCGCTGTGTTGATTTAGGCTACAAGGTTGGACATCTCCTTTGTGTATTTTTCCTTCCTTGACTGCATCATATGGTATCAGAGTGAGTTTTGATCTTGTGGTGGAAGTAATATGACATCCTAGACTTGTAAATTTCCTGGGGCGTTGCTTGTGAGGTGGCAGAGACTGGATCTGGCTTGCATCAATGGACTTGCGCAAGAGTTGTTGGAAGGGATTGTTGTAGAAGGTTGAGTTGTTGTTACTGGTTGATGGCTAGTATGAGTTTATTGGAGTGTGTGATGGTTGATTGTTTGTTCCTGAGCTCATGATCATGTGGAAGGTTTGTTATGGGATGATAGAATTTAGATCTGACCTACGAAGGCAGAGGATTTGTGCAAGGATGGATCAGAGAGTATTTGTTGTTAATTGTGAAGCTTGGAGTGGGTTGAGTTTCATAAGACATCTTGTTAGTGGGAAGATCATCGGTTTGAGGTAGGCTATGAACATGGTCAATACATTGTCAAGTGAGAGGCAATTGAGATCTTGTAGTCCGATCACCGAGAAGAGGTAATTTCACCTTGTGAAGGGAGAGAGGTCGTTGGATAGGATGAACCCTAGAAGTGTGAAGAAAATTTTTGAAGACCTTAGGGTTGAGTTGAGGTTTGAGATTTGTAATGCTTTGGTTGGTTTGAGGAGGAATCCTTAAGCTGAGAGTGAGGGTGAAGAATCTACTAAAGAGATAAAGAGGTTGAGTTGGCATTTACCATTCAAGAGGTGGATTGTTTGGCCTATGAGAAGGATTGTTCAAAGGAGGATAAAGCAAGTTAGGGTTACTACTGAGATTGAGGTTAATCTTGATGAGGTATGTACACCAGTGAAAGTTTTGACTGAGATTGCAAAGGATAAGGTAGATACATGGTTACGGGTGAATTTCATAATCTGTTGATTGGATCTAATAAGCTAGTTGAGGAATGCCTTATTATTAAGGAGGATAATGAGATTTCTGATATTGACGAAGTTGATGTTGCTGAAGTTGGAATTGAGATTTCTTTGGATGAATCAAATGACCTTGTTGGGGTGGTTGTTGAGTCTAATGTTGTTTGCAGTATGGGTGTTACTCTTGATGAGATTGTTTTTAGTGAGTATGAGAGGGCTTGTGATAAGAATCTTAGTTGTGCTTTTATGCATGATATTGATAGAGATTCACAGGCTGATTTGTTTTAGTTGAGTATTGATTTATTGCAAAGATTTCCTAGAGGGTGTGAGAGACGAGACATGTGGTTATTTACAAATGATGATTCTAATCAAATTGTTGTTGTGGAAGTGGATGTTGTCTCTTGTGTTGCAGTGCAGGTGTGGAAAGACAGACTATATTTCCTTAACAGAGATGAGTACTTGAGCATGAGGATGGATATGTTAAGGGTGAAGATGAAGACATATATGTAGACAAAGTTGTTGACGATGAAGATGGATGACTAGATAAAGGATAAGGGTGGTGGATTTAGTGACATTCCTAATTTCCTGATTGTTGATAGACAGATGACAGAGGGTGTTCAGATGTGTGATGAGTATGAGGATGAGTGGTTGAAGTTGAGCAGTGGGTTTGAGGAGAAGAGTGCAGATCTTGAGTTTAGTTCTGTTGCTGATCAATATGGGTTTGTTAGAGAGTTGGTTATCTGGTTTGATTTGGTGTTGAGGATGTGGAAATTAGATCAGAGAGCATAGAGAGTTCTTGTGTACCAGTTCATATTCTTAAACATGAGGGTTGGGAGATCTAAAGTCTAAATGAAATATTTTTATCCAATTGGGGTTTCTTCTACAGCTACAAAGTGAGAAGCTCACTTTTTATTAACCTCGGGTATCTGATGCAGGAGCATCTTGGGATCTTGACAATCTTGCATCAACCAAAAATATTTCCTTTTAGTTTCTTTGTTGTTTAGTTTTTGTTGGGCAGTTTTAGTGTTTTAGGTGGTGGTCACTCATGTTGGCTTATTTTCTTATGTGATCAGATGGGTTTGTTCAAGACACCTTGGTGAATTTTTGTCTATGATTGCATCATGTTTCATTCTATTTTGAAGAAGTTATCCTAAGTTTGGTCTGGACCTATTTTGTTCTTATTCCTTGTTGGAGAGTCGAGTTGGCCTTTGATCCTGTGTTGGAGTTTGCATGTGCGATAGTGCATTGATGTTTAACACCTATCTAGGAGCAGTTTCCTATGATCATATCTCTTTTGGTTCGTGGTTGTTCAAGTTTGGATTCATCTTGTGGTTGTGGGTATCGTGGTCATTTCCTATTTAGACCAATCAAGGGATTTATCATGTGGTTGGTGATCATTGTATCTTAATGTGGGCGGTCGTGGATCATGATTGTTGGAATTCATGTGGACCTATATTCATGATTATGCATCCTTATGCTCTATTTATGGTGATCAATGTTTCACATTTAGGGTCATGTCTTAAATGTTGGTACACGTTTCCTTTTGTAATTCTTTGTTTGGTTGACCTGTTGGTGGCAATGTATCAATGTATCTTAGACTAGCATCCAAGAGAGAGAGGGAGTAGCATCCAAGGGGATGATGGTTCTAAGATGTAGAAACTCAGAATGTAGGATGTAAGATTCATTTTGTAGTGGGTCATAATCGGGAAAGCCTTACAACCCGAAATGTTGATTTTAAATTCTTGTTGATGACAATGAAAGTTGTTATGTTTGATTCTTATCATTATGTTTCTTTTTTATTTCCACTGTGTTGATTCAGGCTATAAGGTTAGACATCTCCTTCCTTGACTGCATTAGATGGTATCAGAGCAAGTTTCAAACTTGTGGTGGCAGTGATATGAGATCCCAGACTTGCAAAGTTCCTGGGGCATTGCTTGTGAGGGGGCAGAGACTAGATCTGGCTCACATTAACAAAGGACTTGCATAAGAACAGTTGGAAGGGATTGCGGGAAGTGGATTTGTTGTTACTGGTTGATGGCTAGTATGATTTTATCAGAGTGTGTGATCGTTGATTGTTTGTTCACGAGCTCATGATCCTGTGGAAGGCTTGTTGTGGGATGGAAAAATGTAGATATGGTGTGGGATTTGGTCTAGTAATAATAGATCTTGAGTTTAGTTCTCTTGCTGATCAATATGGCTTTGTTAGAGAGTTGGTTATCTGGTTTGATTTGGTGTTGAGGATGTGGAAATGAGATCAAAGAGCATAGAGAGTTCTTGTGTACCAGTTGATATTTTTAAACATGAGGGTTGGGAGATCTAAAGTCTAAATGAAATATTTTTATCCAGTTGGGATTTCTTCTATAGCTGCAAAGTGAGAAGCTTACTTTTTATTAACCTCGGGTATCTGATGCAGGAGCATCTTGGGATCTTGACAATCTTGCATCAACCAAAAATATTTCCTTTTAGTTTCTTTGTTGTTTAGTTTTTGTTGGGCATTTTTAGTGTTTTAGGTGGTGATCACTCATGTTGGCTTATTTTCTTATGCGATTAGATGGGTTTGTTCAAGACACCTTGGTGAAGTTTTGTCTATGATTGCATCATGTTTTGTTCTATTTTGAAGAAGTTATCCTAAGTTTGGTCTGGACCTATTTTGTTCTTATTCCTTGTTGGAGAGTCGAGTTGGCCTTTGATCCTGTGTTGGAGTTTGCATGTGCAATAGTGCATTGATGTTTAGCACCTATCTAGGAGTAGTTTCCTATGATCATATCTCTTTTGGTTCGTGGTTGTTCAAGTTTGGATTCATCTTGTAGTTGTGGGTATCGTGGTCATTTCCTATTTAGATCGATCAAGGGATTTATCGTGTGGTTGGTGATCATTGTATCTTAACGTGGGTGGTCGTGGATCATGATTGTTGGAATTCATGTGGACCTATATTCATGATTGTGCATCCTTATGCTCTATTTATGGTGATCAATGTTTCACATTTAGGGTCATGTCTTAAATGTTGGTACACGTTTCCTTTTGTAATTATTTGTTTGGTTCACTTGTTGGTGGCAATGTATCAATGTATCTTAGACTAGCATCTAAGAGAGAGAGGGAGTAGTATCCAAGGGGATGATGGTTATGAGATGTTTAAAATCAAAATGTAGGATCTAAGATTCATTTTGTAGTGGGTCATAATCGGGAAAGCCTTATAGCCCGACATGTTGATTTTAAATTCTTGTTGATGACAATGAAAGTTGTTATGTTTGATTCTTATCATTATGTTTCTTTGTTATTTCCACTATGTTGATTCAGGCTGTAAGGTTAGACATCTCCTTTAGGGATTTCTCCTTCCTTGACTGCATTAGATGGTATCAAAGCGAGTTTCAAACTTGTGGTGGCAGTGATATGAGATCCTAGACTTGCAAAGTTCCTGGGGCATTGCTTGTGAGGGGGCAAAGACTAGATTTGGCTCACATTAACAAAGGACTTGCGTAAGAATAGTTGGAAGGGATTGCGGGAGGTGGATTTGTTGTTACTGGTTGATGGCTAGTATGATTTTATCGGAGTGTGTGATCGTTGATTTTTTGTTCATGAGCTCATGTTCCTGTGAAAGGCTTGTTATGGGATGGAAAAATGTAGATATGACCTACGAAGGCAAAGGATTTGCGTGAGGATGGATCAGAGAGTAGTTGTTGCTGATTGCGAAGCTTGGAATGGGTTGAGTTCCTTGAGACATCCTATTGGTGGACAGATCGCCAGTTCAAGGCAGGTTGACACCATGTTCAATAGATTTTTGAGTGTGAGGCAATTGAGATCATGTAGTCAAATTTCCGAGCAGAGGCAGTTGCACCTTATGAAGGGAGAGAGGTCTTTGAATAGGATGAACCCTAGAAGTGTGAAGAAAATGTTTGAAGACCTTAGGGTTGAGTTGAGGTCTGAGATTTGTAATGCTTTGGGTGGTTTGAGGAGGAATCTTGAACCTGCGATTGAGTTTGAAGAAGCTACTGAGGAGATGAAGAGGTTGAGTTGGCATCTACCGGTCAAGAGGTGGATTGTTTGGCCTGTGAGAAGGATTGTTCAAAGGAGGAGAAAGAAAGTTAGGGTTACTATTGAGAAGGAGGTTAAGCTTGATGAGGTATGTACACCGGTGAAAGTTTTAACTGAGATTACAGAGGATAAGGTAGATGTGGTTATGGGTGAATTTCATAATCTATTGATTGGATCTGATGAGATAGTTGAGGAATGTCTTATTATTAAGGAGGATAATGAGATTGTTGATATTGAAGAGGTTGACATTGTTGAAGTTAGAATTGAGATTCCTTTGGCTGAATCTGATAACCTTAATGGGGTGGTTGTTGAGTTTGATGTTGTTTGTAGTAGGGGTTTTTTTGTTGATGAGATTAGTGAGTATGAGAGGGCTTGTGATGAGACTCTTAGTTGTGATTATGTATGTGAAGTTGATGGAGAGTTGCAGATTAACTTGTTTCAGTTAGAGGCTTATTTGTTCCAGAGATTACCTAGAGGGTGTGAGAGAGGAGACATGTGGTTCTTTTTTTATATTGATTCTAATCAGATTATTGTTGTGAAAGAGGATGTTGTTTATTGTGTTGGAATGCAGGTGTGGAAAGTGGGACTGTATTTCCTTGACAAAGATGAGTACTTGAGCATGAGGATGGATATGCTGAGAGTGAAAATTGATATGAGGATAGAGTTGATGATGAAGATGGATGAATGGATGAAAGATAAAAGTGGTGGATTCAGTGGTATTCCTAATTTCCTGATTGTTTATGGACTGATGACAGAAGGTGTTTAGATGTGTGATGAGAATGAGTGGTTGAGGTTGATAAGTGGGTTTGTGAAGAAGAGTGTCAATCTTGAGTTTAGTTATGTTGTTGATCAGTTTGGTTTTGTCAGAGAGTTGGTTATCTGGTTTGATTTGGTACAAAGGATGTGGAAATCAAATCAGAGAGGGCTGAGAGTTTGTGTACCGGTTCATATTCTTAACCATGAGGGTTGGGAAGCGTAAGGTCAAAATGAATTTTTTTTATCTACTTGTAGATTTCTTCTATAGTTGCAAAGTAAGAGGCTCACTTTTTATTAACCTCGAGTGTCTGATGCAAGAGCATCTTGGGATCTTGGTAATCTTGCATCAACCAAAAAGATTTCCTTTTAGTTTCTTTGTTGTTTTGTTCCAGTTGGGCAGTTTTAGTGTTTTAGGTGGCGGTCATTCATGTTGGCTCGTTATCTTATGCGATCAGATGGCTTTTTTCAAGACACCTTGGTGAAGCTTTGTCTATGATCACATCATGTTTTATTCTATTTTGAAGAAGTTATCTTAAGTTTGGTCTGGTCCTATTTTTTTGTTCTTATTCCTTGTAGGAGAAATCGAGTTGGCTTTTGATCCTGTGTTGGAGTTTACGTGTGCGGTGGTGGATCATGGTTGTTGGAATTCATGTGGACCTATATTTATGATCGTGCATCCTTATGTTCTATTTATGGTGATCGGTGTTTCACATTTTGGGTCCTGTCCTAAATGTTGTTACACGTTTCCTTTTTGTAATTCTTTGTTTGGCCGACCTGTTGGTGGCAATGTATAAATGTAGTGTATTGATGTATCTTAGGGTAGCATCCAGGAGGAGAAAGGAAGTAGCATCCAAGGGGATGATAGTTCTGAGATGTAGCAGATTGGAATGTAGGATCTGAGAGTGATTTTGTAGTGGGTTGTAATCGGGAAGGCCTTACAGCCCGACATGTTGATGACAATAAAAGTTGTTATGTTTGATTATTATCACTGTCTCTTTGTTATTTTTGTTGTGTTGATTCAGGTTGCAAGGTTGGACATCTTCTTTGGGGATTTCTCCTTCCATGACTGCATCAATTGGACATCTCTTTCTTGAAATTAGATAGTTTGAACTTCATTGAGTATTTCAAGATGCTTACACTCATATAAATACAAATAAGAATAAGAATTTTATTAATCTTAGTCAAATTTTTGAACTAAAAATGGTTAAGGTCAAATGACCTTTGGTTTGTTGGTAAAGTTGAATAGTTTTGAATGAGATCATTAGGGATATAATCTTTCTAATTGCAAGGCCTTGATACAATGAGGGATGAGGTTAGGATGGTGTCTTAAGTTGATTTGGTGGAATGGATATTCCTTAGTCCCTAGCCCTTAGTTGAAGAGATATTATCTTAGTCTCATGCTCCTATATTACGTAACAAAAATAATTCCATGGGTTTGATATGAAAACCTCCAACAAAAGAAATGATTATTTTTTTTTGGCAAGATTAAGTATTATTTTAAATTAATCGATATAATGTAACTAAATGTAAGTACTATAAATGTATAATTGCATTTTCTACTATTAGTTTGCCTCGAACAGTGTGCATTCTAAAAATCTTAAATTACATTTGTAATGTTCTACAGTCATTTTATTTTTATTTTTATTTTTCAAAGAATATTTCTTTTTTCTAATAG
>MU225451.1:2348337-2359011 GCA_018584345.1 Thuja plicata
ACATAAAGATTTTAATAATTCTACATATTTCAGACACATTATGTTATTGATTTTTTCATATAATATAATATTTATATAATTAGATATTTAACATGTATATTGAACAAATATTTTATTAATATTATTAATTAATTTTTAAAATTAAGATTAGAAAATAATAGTAACAATAAATATAACCATTTTTTAAAACATATTTGTGTAATAATTTAATATTAGATTATATATTATATGTTTTCTATTATTGTACAATACAAATAAAGTAAAATTATGGCTAATTTTGTTTCTTACATCATAAGTAGAATTAAAAAGTGTTATGAGCTTTTATAGCTATGAAATAATCTGCATATGCCATAGCTAATTCCTCTCAATTTCAATTTTTTTTTCATTTAGCGGGACTCGTGCTGTAACACAGCTCTTGTTAAAATATGAATTAAGAAGAGAGGAGGGAAGCTTTATAAAATAGCACTTTATTGTACTTGAAACCAAATGGTGTGGGGTTTGGTCTAGTAATAATAGAAATGAATATCATTCATAATGAAGTAGAAAAGGGAGGGAAAGCTTTTCCTAGAATGGGCCTTCATCTTTTTGACGAGAAGACATAAAGACAAAGGATTCAATGTTCTTTTCGTTTCCCACCAATGTTTATTCAAGGCTCTCGAGAATAATGCAAGCCCTATTTGTTGGAGAAGTTTTATAATAATTTAAACCTGTTTTAATAATTGGTTAGTACTGAGAATATATGTTCAAGAGAGTTTACCCTCTCATTTTTTTTGAGATAATTTTGGGTTTTCTTTTTCTTTTTCTATTTTAATAAATTTAAGTTTTAGTAATCTATATAATTATATCTTATAAATTTAAATTGTTTATTTATTTGGTAATTTTAAAATATATAAATAAAGAGGTTTTTTAAAACATATTAATTTAACATGTTGTAGAGTTTAACTTAATTTCAATCAACAATCTATAAATCTATTTATAATTTTAATTAAAATTTAATTTTTATTTTGATTGTTCTTTTACTTGCATTATTATCTTCATATATTTTTCAATCAATTGTTCAAGAAATAAACAAATATAATTCAATACATATATTATATTTTATTCATTTTTGTGTTCACTTTTACTATTTATTACTTTCAAACTTCATGTTCAAGAATTTTTTTTTAATAATTTTGAAATATTTTGAACAATAACAAAGAAATAATTTGTTAGTTCATAACACATTGTCATAAAAAGCATCCAAGAAATATTAGTTATTAAAATGACATAGGGAACTCCATATTTGTCCTTCCCAATCAATTTGACCAATGGTATGTCCTTCCACTTGTTAAGGAAATATTCTAGCTACTTTTTTCCAATTGAGTAACCACATTATTATGCTCTTTTATAACAATACTAATATACAAATTTTTCACTTTTTCTCTAGAAAATAACAAGCTTAAAGTAAAATATTAATCATTTTTTTTTAGGGTAGGAACTATTCTTAATAATATTGATGATTTCATAAAAGCACTTTCATCTATCATATTTAAACAATTAAATTTCACAATAAAAAAGATAATAGAAATGTCTAAACTTTCTTTTATTTCATTATTAGTACCATTCAAATTTTGTGAAGTTGTTGCTATCTTACCATCATGGTACCTTAACACATGTTTGGTTCTCAATGAATAAGTTTTTTTCTAACTAAACCATCAAAATTTACCTTTTAGAAATGCATAAAATAGTCATATAAATCTTATCTATCCACATTTATAATATGACTATTGAAAACGTCATTAACAAGGAGAATCTTCACCAAGCTCCAATTATAAAGCATCAAATTATCTCAAAGGATTGAACCTTTTTAGAGACTACTGCTATATATAACTATTTTTTAAAAAACAAGATTTAATTGAAATATGCAATCTTTTGAAAAATATATTTTCCTCTTGAATATATGCATATTTTGATTTTTCTAAATATCAAATATTTAATAATCTATAAATTAGAATATTTAGAAATAATATTTTATTATAATAAATAAAAAATAATTTAAGGAAGAGCACA
This sequence comes from Thuja plicata, assembly GCA_018584345.1. Classification (NCBI taxonomy): domain Eukaryota; kingdom Viridiplantae; phylum Streptophyta; class Pinopsida; order Cupressales; family Cupressaceae; genus Thuja; species Thuja plicata. Next base: position 2,350,387 of record MU225451.1, read on the forward strand.
AGACCATGAATAAACAACACAAAAGGATGTCCTAATTGTAATTTAAGTTAATTACTATATCATTTTTCATAGCAACTCTAAAGTAAATCCAACTAGATTTTGACATTTTGACCATTCCTTATTATTAGTAATAAATACTAATGTAGATAATATAGAATAAAATTATAGGTGAAGAAGAGTTGAAGGTTCATTTATCTTGCTTTGTAGTTTTTTTTCAATTATTTTACTACTATAAAAACCTTAGGTTCTTCTTTATTACTCTCAAACTTTACAATTCTATAAGTTCTTTAACGTTTTTATGTCCAAAGAAATTATTAAGCATAGTATAAAAACATGTCACAATTATATTTGTTTGGCCTCTTCTTTTCTTCTATATGGATTTATTTTTAATTTATTATAAATTAAATATGTTTAAAACTTATCTTTCAATTAGTTTTATGATATAATATTTTTTATATTAATAACAACAAAATCAGGAAGTTGTCCCTTTAGGACAAACAACTCAAAGGTGAAAAAATCATTAGAAGCACAATATTAACAACATTTTAAGAACACATTAACATCAAAAACCATAACGATGTCCAACAACATAAACTATAAGCTACTGAAGTCTTAGCACTGGAACCACATCCCAGTATAATATCAAAATAATATAAAGTCTTAGCACTAGAATCATAGTCCACTATTATACTAAAACTGAGTAAAGTATTAGCAGTAAACCCTTGAAAGAAACTATCAGCCTTAACAACCCGTTAATGAGTTCACGAGGGTTTATCCAAACAAGACACGGAGAGAAGAAATAAGGTGGGAAACTCTGGAAGAAGGTTGGACGAAGGTAAATTTTGATAATGCTACAAAGGGAAATCTTGGCCCATCAGGCACTGAGTGTGTTTCCAGGGATTTAGATAGAAATATAATGGCGACTGAGAAGAAAAAGTTGAGTGATGGATCAAATAATGATGTTGAGGCTCAGGTTGCACTGGTGGGGATAAAGATGGCACAAAGACTATAGGTTGCTAAGCTACACCTGGAAGGAGATTCTCATATTATTGTAAATGCAATTGTATCAAGCAAGATCTTCACATGAAGATTACAAAAAATCATCTCATGTATTCAGAGGAAGTTACTAACTTTCCAAAATTTCAAAATCATGCATGTGTATCGAGAAGGAAATGCTTTGGCTAACTCATTGTACATGTTGGCGGTTGAGTTGGCATGCTAAGGTGGAAAATAATATTACCGACGGTGGAGGGTGACATCATCTACCCAAATCGTGATCGATGATGTGACAGATGAGGCAAAAATACTATTTTGTTTGATTTTGGTAGCCAGAAGTGTTTTGAATATTGGCAAGGTGTCAGCGTTTGGCTTTCTCGAGGGCTGGCTATGCACATGTTGAATTTATTGTATATTCAATGTGGGGGAATGTTGGTACTATACATTCCTTGGTATGAAAACCCAACAATACATTTTTTTGATAACAACAGAGACGGGTGGGTTGTGAGGTGTGAGGAGAGGTAGGTTGCCATGGAAGAAAACTTCTCTTTCAATGTCACGAAGTAGAAGACGGTGTTCAAGGGGTTGGTAAAAAAGGAGCGACTAAGCCATATCTTGACTTCACAACAACCTTTCTTCATGGAGGTGATCAGATCCCTCCTGGGTGTGGAGTATGTGCTATCATATTTCTAGTGGCACACAAATGCAGACATTGTTGCATTATTCTGTGCATGGGCCTCCATTTCTCATCGAAGGATGAGGTAAAACACATAATGGAGAGATGTGTTTTTCATGAATGTCGGGTGGGCATGGATAGAATATAGAAATTTTTTGTTGTGGGTCGTGGGCTTGTATCTATGTGTGGGGATTGACTTGGCGACCCTAGGATTCCTCAGCTTGTGCACCCATTCTTGTTGTACAAAGGAATAGGTAATAGCATAAAGGGAAAAATGGATGCTTGAAGAGCCTGGACCCTGATTGTTGATTTTGTTCATGATTGGGATCTGGAATTAGGTGCGGGGCTACCCATGAGAAAAATGAACCCTGATATTTTTAGGTTGAAGCTGGAAGATGTATGGGAGGATATGGATACATAGAGGAAGGAACAAAAGAGAAACAACCTGGGTTAGGGCTAAAAATGTGGTCGGGGATGTGTTGAATGTGATGGTGGGTGTGGAAGTCATGAACATGTTGAAAGAATACATGGACCTACATGCGGAAGGGGCTCATGAAGAAGGTGCAATCAAAGCTGAGGTGGATAGGCTACGACGGGTGCTTGGCAGCCTGATGATGTTGGTAGTGCAAGGGGTCATGACCTTGTGTGTTGAATCAAAATTTAGGTTTTCTCTGTTTATGGTTACAAAACTTTAGTTTAATTTTTTTGTAGTGTTGATAGTGGTTCCTGCTTTTTTATAGGCATTTTTGCAAATATGTATAAATTTTGTAAATTGGGATGGGTTTGGGTGGAATCTACAGGGCAAAATCTGAATATAGCCCTTGATGTATGGGTGGATGTTTGAATATGGGGTTTTTGGGTGGGAATTTTGGAGTTTAGTCATAGACAATTGAAATATTATATGATGTAATTATCTTTTTCAAAATTAGTAATATAATAAAATATATACCTTTTACCGACCAAAAATAAAAACTATCAGCCTTGAAAATTTTAAACATAAACATATTAAACTGGTAAAAAACATCCCACAACCAGCAAGAGCGTCGAGAGTCTAATGGAGAAGATGGATGCAATATTCTATCAAGAACTTGAAGAGTTCCTTATAATTTCCCTTGCTCTCTACTTCTTTTCCCAAGACTCTCTTATGCATGAGGCACAGTAAGGTCGCAAAACTATGGGTAACATGTAGACTAAATTTGGAGATGTTGATCATCTTCTTCTCCATCTCTAGGACATTTTTTTTTAGTATTTCTAGATCTCTGGTAGTGGTTTCACACTCCTTGTAGGTACCCTCATTACTAGTCTTGTTTATTTCTTCCTCCTCAAGCATGGTGTCTTGAGTGAGGTTCACACACTCAATTTTGTTGTCATCTAAGATGTGGGTTGAGTTGGCATTGGTGGACTTATCAAAACTTTCTTCCATTCCAACATCCACCCTTCACCAACAAAACCTTCACCTATATTTTCCTCCTCTGCAAAATTTTCTCTTCCATTCGCATCTTCCTCCTTAAAACCAAAATCAATCACTTATTTCATTTATCCTTTTCCACCTAAGTGGCTTGATAGTCTTTTAGATCATCTCAATTTACTCCCATTTTTGTTTTCCTCTCTACAATCATCCTCTTCCCCAGTAATGTTCTCTTAAATAGTTATCTAGGGCTTCTTGGCCAGTAACGAGGGTTTTTTTCTTGTCCTCTTGATAGCAATTTTGGAGGTAGTATTATTGTTTTTAAGCTCACACATCCTAGAATCTACCATAGTGTGGGTTGCAGTTTCCAATGTACTATGATAGGAGGTGATTTTTGTAGCACTCGGGCATTGAATGCATTTATTCTTGCTAGGGTATGGGATGTCAATAATGTTGGAAAGCAGTGGGAAGGCCGACCTAGGGGATTCCTTTATAGTAATTAGCTCAGGGGAAAACATGGCCAAATGAAACCTATACATTCTATAAATTAATCCCTGACTCAAAGGGATAAGTTTTTCTCTTTGTTCCTAGAAACATCAACATCTCTAACAGACTTTCTAAGGAACTATGTAGAAAAAATGGAAAAGGATACGAGACTATGATTACATAAGTGGTTTAAGAGGGGCATGTGATAGAAATAATAAACTTTAAATATATCCTTAGGTGAAGAACTTCATTTTTATCAGGCACACTTGGTTCTATAGAGTCGACAACTCTTCTTTGTCAAAATCACTAAGTATTTTCTAGTACTTTCATTCTCCAAAAAGAATTGATTGATACTTTTGTTATTCACCACTCTACTTATTATTTTCCATTTCATTCCTCTAGCTAACATTCTTATAGCTTTGATGATAACATCCTCACTAACCTCAAAGGAAATCCCACCCATTTTAACCATTCTCTCTTCCCACAAAGTTGTAAATTGCATGGAAAGGCCTTCATCATACATGTTTATACACTCAGTGAATTTCAAAACTCCCCCTTTTGATAAAAAAATGGCACATAGTGGCATAATTTTCAAACTCTTCACCTGTGCTTGGCTTTATTCAAATATGGTCCCTACCCACATTAGAAATAAAAACAACTACAATTACATAGAATCCCACCTAATATTTTGCTTTACCATTTTCTATGCAATTGACACAAACCATATTAAAAAAAAAATACAACTTAAAATGTAGATGAGGGATATGCTTGCTATAAATTGAATAATTATGTCTTAGCATCCTCACAAATTTCTAATCCTGTGGAAAATTCATCACTATACGCAATGAAATTTTGGGCAAGGTTTATCTTGCGTGTGATATCTTTCCCCCCCAAAAATTAATGAATATCCCTCTAACTTAGTGCTTCAAGTCATATCAAAATGATGCCTTCGCATCATTGAATTATCCCCATCTATCTTTGCATGGTCCCTGAAGTTTGTCCTTTTTCATGTCAAATCTTTAGTCTTGTGATCAATTATGTTGGCCCTTAGACACCTCTAATTAGTCCACAACATTCTACCTACCTGCTAGCTCACTGTCCTTCCATTCAAATTATTTTGAACTTGAATTTTCACCTACCAAGGGTATCTCCCCAACTCCACAACAAGGAAATGCAAAGTGGGGTCCATAGCTTCCAATCTCTCCTCTTATCCTTCATTTTGTATGTTGGTTATTATACTTTCTCCTAGAAGGAGTAGTTGGACATGAGGTGTGATATATTACTTTTTTTGCCAACATCTTAGGCCTTCAATCTCAAGACCCAAAGTGGCCATAACATCGGCCACTTTATTACCCTCCCTATATATGTTATTAATTTCCAAAGTATCAAGCCCCAAGAGGAGTTTATGAATATCCCCAACAATCCCATCAATAAATCAATTATCCTTAACAAGGCCTTTGATTATATAAATTATAAACTTACAATCCCTCTCAGTAGACAACACTTGGATTCCTATTGAAAGGGTAAAATTAACCCCCCAGAGTAGGGTCATCCCTTCTACATGGTTATTCGTTCTCTCTTTCAAACTACCCATATAGGCTACAACCATAACCATATAGGTTGACCTTATGACTCCATCAATTGTTTCTTTACCATCGTTTCTTCTTGTAGCTCCATAGCAATTAAGCTTATACCATCCTTGATTTGGCAGTCTCGACTTAGTGTTCCTTCTCTTCATTCTTTTAGAATTTTAAAATTTAGCATATGAATTAGGGAGACCCTAATTCCCTGCTAATCTATTATTGAGATAGGTGGGAGGAGAGGAGGGGAAATTCCAAGTTACAACTGATAGATTTTTCATGAGTAATTTGTAGAAAAAGTTGAAGACTTCTTCAACCAGATTCTCAACTTTCCAGAAAAACCTTTTATTTCATTCCTTCCACAAGCTCCAACCAAGATGGAGTGGGATCTTCTTCCACAACGCTCTTACCAGAGGATATTTTTTCATCCCTCTCCAATCATAGGTAAGAGATTGGATGTAGAGTTGTTCATGACCCACTATATTTCAAGATTTTACAACACCATGTTCTAAATGTCTTGAGAATATTGATAGTAAATCAAGATGTGAGTGATGGATTCCCCTTCTTGTTTATACAAAATAAATAGGTTTGGGATTTGAAATCATTTTTTAATCAAATTATCTTGTGTGAGGATTTTATTATGCATTTTTGTGCATCAAAAGAAGTTAATCTTAGTAATTAGCTAGGGTTCTATATTTTCTGCCACAATCATGTGGAGTTTCCTTCCTCTAACAAAAAATGTATTTCAATATGACATAGAAATCATCCATCGTGGTTTTTACTATATAAAATTTTAATCCATTTTAAAAAGATGGATTCTTATTTGGTGTATATTTTTTTTTAATTCCCTATCCTTTTGCAGTAGTTAAGGCTATTTTTGGAAGCATTATGAAATGTCCTTCCATGAATTTTGGGGGAATATGTAGTTAGAAATCAAATTTCCAAAGAAATTTAAATCTCTTTCACTGATGTTCCTAAGGGTTCGGTACAAGGCTAAAGATATTCTCTAGCCATTTGTCCTCCCAAAACCATCTCATCCATCCATTTCCAATTATCCATTTGAGCCCCATCTTAATGAAACCCCTGCATTTGAGGATGTTATTCTAGATTTTGGATCCACTTGGGAAACCAGGGGCAGAGACCACCCTATAAGACCTCTCATGATTAAGTTATTTGGAACTCATGATATTTCCCCAATCTATGTTGTGAATCAAAAGCTTCCACCCCATTTTGGACAAAAGGGCCTTATTAAGAAAGTAAATTTTTATTATTCCCAAGCCTCCAAATCTCTAAGGGAAGAAAATGGTATCCCAATTGACTAGAGCCATTCATTTTTTTCTCTTTCATTCATATCCATTGGAAGGTATTTTTATTATTTCCAGTTATTCTATTACAGTAGTTGTAATTTTAAACAAGCAAAGAAAGTAAGAAAGGAATACCTTGGAGAGAAGGAACAAGCAGATGGAGTTTTCTCGTTCTACTAAGGAGCTTCCCTTTCCACCCTACAATATTATTTTGGAGCCTCTCCTTATTTGAGTTTTAAAGTTTAGGGTTCACTTCTTTAATTGTGAGAGGTAGGCCCAAACACACTCCAAGTAGGTCAGCACAATGACAACCTAAGATAGATTTTATTTTATTTTTTAGATTCTCAACAATATTGAAAAAATAAATGCTTCCTTTCTCATAGTTAATATGTTATCTTGAAGTCTTCACATACTGATTAAGGAAGTTCTTCTATTCTCTGGCTTCAATCCTTGAAGCCACCCCAAACAGTATAGTATCATCCCCAAATTATTGTAAAGTTGTTCGAAGGGTGGTTCAAGAAGCTTTAACACCTTGTAACCTTCCCGAGTTCACAAAACTTAGAAATTTCTTCCCAAAACTTAAAAAATAATTATAAATAGATATGGGGATAGAGGGTCACCTTGTCTAATTCCTTAAGCAACACCCAAAAATCTCCTAGGGAACTCATTAACAAGGAAAAAAATTCTTACAATAACCACACACTCCTTAATCAAGCTAATAATCTTGTCTTGGAACCCCGATTTTCTTAAGACTTGAAACAAAAAATACCACTTCACCCTATCATAGTACTTATGTATATCTTAAGAACCATCCTTCGAGGATGAAATATTTACATTGAGTGTATGACTTCCTGAGTATTAAATACAACATCTAGAATCTATTTTCTAAGAACAAACTCTTTTTTATTTCTATTAATAAAGCCATCCAAAAAAGGTTTGAGTCTATTAACCAAAAACGTTGAGAAAATATTGTAAATAGTATTGCATAGACTGATGGGCCTAAATTCCAATATTTTTAAGGGTTCCAAATCTTAGGAATCAAGGCAATGGAGGATTTATTTAACCTTTTCAAGATCATATCAATTTTGGATAAGTCTCTCTTTTCCTTAGTAACATTAAATCCAACAGGTCTTGGGGCCTCAAAATCTCCCATAGAGAATGCATCTAATCATACCTCTTGATTCTGTAATTTGAGCATTATTGGCAAAACCAAGAGCATGAGGCAAAAAATTTAATAGTTGATCTTCTAAGTGATGATTAAGCTCTCCTCATTCTTGTCTATAGGCATTACAAAAGTAATTTAAAACCACCTAGCCCATTTGAGCATCATAATTATTCTATTGATTCATTTCATCCCTAAGGATATCAATGGTGTTCCTCTTCCTATTTTTGGTGGTATACCTATGAAAGAAGGATAACTTCCTATCACCCTCTTTCAGCCACTACACTCTGGACTTTTTCTTCCATCAAATCTCTTCTCATTTTAGATTTTATTTTATTTTTTCTCTTAGAGAATCTTCTTCCCTGTGTTTTGTTTAAGAACAATATCCATTTTCTATTTGTTCTTGGATGACCAGCGATAACTTTAGTGGCGATTATTCGCCAATTGGCGAATGTCACATGTCGACGAGCGGGGAATTGGCGATTGTTTTACATATATTCATTTCACCCTATCGCCTGGCCATTATTAATATTTGGTCCAATGCCCGGGCCCATCGCCCCGCGCGATATTTAATTTTATACTTTTCTTACACATTATCGCCAATAGAATCTAATTTTTGGTCCCCATAAAATTTAAAAATTCGCCTATAATTTCTAGGCGGCCCCAAATGGACGGCCTATATTCGCCACTAGTTTTATAAATATATTTATAGGCGGCCCCAAATTCGCCCGGCATTTTGCGGACGCGTGTCTCAAACCGACCCCAATTCACCAACTTTAGTATTCATACTTCGTCTTGGGCGACCCGTAATCGCCTCGCAAATAACAAAAGACGTGTTCAAATTACACGGGCTTCGCCAAATTTGTATATCTTAACCTAATACCTACCACCGAATTCGCCAAATAAGGATAGTATAAAAACATTTGATGGATAGCATAGTTACAGACGGTTGAGCGGCGAGAGCAACTGCATACTGCATTGGTGCAATTTAACTAGAGGCAAAGGTAAGTATT